>OX453063.1:7354510-7622909 GCA_949699795.1 Spicauda simplicius | reverse complement strand
AAACCCAACCACGAGTATTTGCATAACAATAGTTTGGATTTCATTCATCTGTAGCTGTTTCGTAGATGTCTCATTACTGTACAGGATAGACACAGAGTGTCAACTACAATTCCTGGATAGGTCATGTTATTGACTTTAAAGATTTGTCCAGTGACTGGAAGTTTGTATGCTTAATCCATCTATTATGTATTCATGTCACTTATAGTAAATCTGTGCAGAGAGTGTTATAATATTTAACTATTGATTACTAGGTTATTCCTGCAGTTTTTCCTGCTTTAATCAAGTGTACTAAATATGTGTTCCCAATTTTTTGCGAAATCCGACCAGTAGTTTTTGAGTGAAAGAGGAACCAACACGAATACATTCTCACAAAAGTTTGGATTTATAATATTGATAAGATTCTATGTTTGCTAGTTTCATAATTTATACTGGACACCTATCTGGTAATATAATGTATCAAGGTGAATATTTGACGATCCGCGTGGCGGAGAAGTTACCATGCCGGTCTGACGCGCAATGGGTCTCGTGGTAGATTCCCGGCCAGACAGGTATCTGAATGATAAGTTTAGATTCATGTTCTGGGTCTGGGTGTTTGTGTATTCGTCTTGTGTGTGTCCATGGTACTCGCGACACAGGAGAAGATTCTAGTGTGGGGCTATGAGTGTAGAAAGCGTGTTAAGCGGCAGTGACCACTTACCATTAGGTGGACTGCATGTTCGTTTGCTACTTTAGTCAGATAAAAAAAAATGTTCCTTAGTAACAATAATTAAGATGAAAGTTGAATAATTCATTACAGTATTCTCTATTAAATCATGGTTTTTTTTTAATCTGTGATTTTTCATTACTTACGTACTAAGTTGCAATGAATTACCAATTGTAATATCTGATTCACAAAAATAACTAGAAATAACGTGATAAATAACTTCTTGTTTAAAACATGAAGAGTTCTATTATTTTAACATTTTTTATGTTATGGATATCGATATACATAGTATATATATATATATATATATATATATATATATAGACATGACGACTGTAGTATCCAAGCGATATAGCTGATATTAGCCGTCAACTTCGCTTTGTCTTGCTTACGATGCAAGCTCAACCACGAATATTTGCATAACAATGCTTGAGACTTCAGTCGTACATAGTGTACATACAAACATACACTACAGCATTGCCAAATATATAGCGTTCTACATATGTTTTGAAACCCTTCATTTACAAAGTAAGTTAATATGTATATTTGTTAATTGCGAGTTTGCTTGAATTCCTTTAAGATACGCATGTTGTGCATTAAGTAAGCTACCTATAAATAAGTAAGTAGTAAGTAAGGCGGTAGGTAACTTGCACATCGTCCCCGTAGTTCCGGGATCTGCATATGGCTACGGTATCCCCTACCTGTTGTAAGAGGCGACTAAAAGGAGATTCCGAGGTCGCGGATGGCTAAAGTGCGAGCTTGAACCGTTCGGTCAGGCTCGGCAGGTCGGCGGCATGTGTGGTTGCTCACCTGGGGGAAGCCCGATAGGACAATGCGTTCAGAGGACTTCGGTTGCCTTTGAAGATTCCGGAGTCCTCTTTGTAGCGCTGAGGACGGCTACTGGCGGGTTTTTGTGCAGTAAAAATCCCACATAACCCTTCATCGCTCCCACTTCGGGACCTTTTGAAGATTTCCCCCCTTTAGGATAAAAAAAAGTGAAAAAAAGGTAATTTACACATATTGAACAAAAAGTGGTTATTTTTAACATAGGTAAAATATTTTAAGTACGTACTACAAATCATTGTTATATTAGTAAAGTTGAAAAATCTCCATGATCTTCTCAAAAGTTTTCAATTACATTATTGTGGACAAGGAGCTCAACAGTTGATTACAGATGTCCATGGGCGGCAGTGACCACTTACCATCGGGTGGACTGCATGCTCGTTTGCTACTTCAGTCTGATAAAAAAAAGACAGTGGATGGTACATATAGTAACGATGTAAACCTATCTTTTCAATATTCAACCTCTAGTTTGTATACACGCGCATGTTTTGCGTACAGTGTAGTGCAAGCTGCCAGTTGCGCCCGTACACAACCAGATGAAGCCACCCACATAATAGCCCTATTGTCCGCTGCTGAAGATGTTATCTCAGAAGCAATTCAAGCAAGAACGTATTTGACGTTAATTGATTCAAGCGGCTGCATTCACTTCAATACTGTTGCTTTTCACTTGATATTTATGTTAAAATTTCTATGAAGCGTTTGCATTAAATTTAATGAAATATCGTAACATTTCTCGGCTCAATGTAAAATTTCCACACTAATGATGCAGCCCATTTACACTAGCACCTATTTATGTAAGGTATAAAAAGATAAACCATGAAACGAACGACGGTGAGTAACATTTTTCTCCGAGATACGGGCAGTAATCTGCAAGGCCAGCAGGAAATCTTCAGCCCCTACTCCTTCCTTAATTAGCAGAATATTTCAAAGTAAAAAGGAGAGATGCAACAAGAAACATTGCAGGGAGTAATCAAAAACAGCTCGCGATCATTACCTCTTTGTATTGTCACTTTACCGATAAAGAAGAGGAATGATTATGATTACTTTCTATTTTCTTTTCTCAGTTATAGGTTGTGGTTTTAGTCGTATCTCGAAAAAAATCAAAAGTCAAGAATAAAAACAGTTTGTGTGTCACCTACTCGAATATGATAAGTGAATAGTATTATAATATTCAAACCATTATTAACCAAAAATTGTGAGGCAGACAAATAACGATATTAAGTTCATATATATACACGTCTTAGCTGTCCGTAATATTTTTTAAAATTATGAAATACATATACTTGCATACTTACATTTACAGTAAACTTGTATTGTATCATTCAAATTGTTTGTAAAAAAAATCGCTGTGGTAATACATTTGGATGTGTGAAATGTAAAATGCAAAAAATATCTCACAATACATAATATACATAAGCAATATTTGCGCAATCATATTCGAATTATTCAACCAGAATTTCAATCAGACTGAGTATAGCATGACGTCACTCAGTAATAGGAATACAGCACTAAATAGTGATGAAATTACTTTAAAGTAATCTAAAAGTAACCTTTTTGAAGCACATTTAAAGAATCTTAAACGAAAATGCTGTTTATTTATCAATAATTAGGTTTTAACATTTTTTTAGATAATTTTGATAATAATTTGTAACTGTAAAAACATATATAATAAATAAACCCGATAATTTTGTCTTAATTTAAATAATTATACCTTTATTATGTTCTTCGAAGAGAACATAATGAATGACGAATCTTGAATAAATCTATAATCACAGTTTTGCTCTTTTTAGGTCTTTTTAGGTTCAGCGTGTTTTTTTTTCTGACTGAAGTAGTAAACGAGCATGCAGTCCACCTGATGGTAAGTGGTCACTGCCGCTCATGGATTGTCCATGTAGTGTGTACTCAACTTTATACAGAACACGGGTTCTATCTGAAGTCAATCATAGATGCGTTGCTACTCCCGAGGACTATGATGGTCGCCTCATATAAAAGCGAGCAAGCACATGCTTCCATCGAAACGGTTTATGTTTCACCATTTTTGCTGTCTTTACATTGACGTTTTGTTATACTTGTCATTCTTTTCATGTTTTCTTCTAATAGAGGTGTTAATATTTATTACATTTTCTAAGTTATCTTCCCTTCGTCTATATTTTCTACTTTTAGTTCTTACGAAGGACTTTGGTTGCGTATTATACGTATCATTCCCATATTACGTTTTATTTGCAGTTCCCTTTTTGTCATATTCTTAAGTTATTCGTCACGTTGAACTCTCTGAGGTAAACTGTGTAAATATTAACTTTTTATTGCACTCTCTTCTTAGTCTTGTTTTAGGTATACAGCGCTATATTTATCGATTTGTTCTTTTTTATTCTTCAGTATCTATTTTTAAATGTTGTATCTGGAGGAAATGTAAAAAGGAGCTGTTACATCAAGTTGTCGGGCGTACTTTGTTTGTATACTATTGACTATACTGTGACTTCTACAAAAGACTTTGCCTCAGACAAAAGCAGCAAGAAACTCCATTTGTAAATTCAGCTTACATCACATTTTTAAAGGGAACGGAAGGGAAATAAATGTAGTCATTCCACAAAGTATTTTCTTCAGTTTTAAAATGAATTTAACGATTAATCTGATATTTAATTACGAAATACTAAAAGTACTTAAAGCAAAAATCTGCAAAAAAATAATATAATAGGCACGCACTCCGATATTAACGTTTAGGGAATGATTACATCATTACATATTTGTTTATGGCTTAACACTAATTATCTACCTCTATCATTATGCCTAAATGTGTAGGTATTTGTAAATATATATATGTGGAAATTTACGCACACACAAATACACACGTTTAAGTGTGTGTGTACAGTACCAAAATTGTGAATATTTCAAGGCTTTATTGGGGAAAATGTTATCAAAACTAATGGTCGAAATCACCAAAATGGAAAATGAGACATAATGTAAATATTTTATGTTTTATTTTAAAAAAATGTTATTATTAGTGTAAACAACTTAACCCATTTGACTCCGTCCAGAAACGCGCGATCCGAATCGTCAACGACCCACGGATCACCGAACGGTTAGAACCCTTGAGTCTACGGAGGGACATAGGCTCCCTCTGCGAGTTCTACCGGCTTTATAATGGTGAGTGCTCCGAGGAACTTTTTGACCTGGTGCCTACGTCACCTTTTCTCCACCGCACCACTCGCCGAAGGATGAGGTTCCATCCACATCAAGTGGACCCGTGGCGGTCCTCCACGGTTCGGTTTGCACGCTCGTTTCTGCCACGGACGTGCAAGATGTGGAACGAGCTTCCTTCTGAGGTATTCCCGGGGCGTTATGACATGGGGCTCTTCAAAAAAGGTGCGAAAAGAGCTCTCCTTCAAAGCCGGCGATGCATTGGCGACTCCTCTGGTGTTGCAAGTGTCCATAGGCGACGGTGACTACTTTCCATCAGGTAGCCCATCTGCCTTATCGTTAGGTTTACGTATAAAAAAAAAAAAAAAACAAGTTACTAAGAAAATGTCGCTATCGATGTAAAGGATGTACTTAAATAATATGAACAACGTATTTGTACAGTAGATAAACCTCCACTTAATTGAAGCTTAAAGGACGAAAAAGTAGGTACAAGTGTGATTTGCGACGTAGCTGCTTTGCTTTGGCATTTAAGTCAACCGTAAAGGCTTCGAATAAATTGTGGGTCAGAGGGGACAGATAAACCGACTGACGCACTCCCAACGTATTTCTTTGGAATTATTTGCTTTAGTATTGACTTATTTTGTTCCTATTCTCTTTTTTCAGTTTAACTTTGAAATGTTTTATGTATGTTAATTTAAATTAGTACTATGTAAATGTTACTTAACTGTTTAACGTAGCACGATGTTACCAAAAGTAGAAATCATAGCAATTGCGTAGGTGAAAAGACCTGGGCTGTGAAAGTAATAATAATTACAAAATTAGTGTAATTATAATCGAAAATAGATAAAATGATAACAAATTATTTTTTGTTAGAACGCGTGAAGTTCATGTGGTCTGGCATCATTTCCCATCATCATAACAATTCGTATATGCTGCTGCTTAACTGATTTTGTGGTTTCTTTACCGTGAGTATATTTTTATATCAAACTAAGATTTATGTGATAATAATATAGCTGTATAGGTTTAAGCTTTAGAACATCTTTTAAATTATATAACTAAGCCAGGTTCCTCTCAAGGGTCCTCTTTACACGGGGTTCAAGCTTTTGGGAGGTACTAATATTGTAACGTAGAAGTATCTATATTTAGGGCTTATGTAACTAGTATACATATTTAAGTAAACGTATAAATTTGGTAATACTCGATATGAAAAAACTAAAAAAAGAATAACAAAAAAAAAAACAAGTGTCCGTTGTTAATACGACATACCTGGTTGATTGTATTTATTTCGTTAAAATGATCTGCATGAGTTTAGAGCATGATAGATTTTGAAATCGAGAACTTAATTTCGTAATTCAGATTTGATTTATTTGTATAAATGCATATCAAAATGGACTGCTTTATTTAGCCCTGCGTTCGAATCGCGGATTGCGACGCAGACATCTGAACTTCATCCTCGAAATGAGTATCGGAAATTTACATCAGCTCGTAATACCGTACCGGCTGAGCCTTTATTGTAAACGCCGTAATTTGAATTTCGTCTTTGATATTCAAATGAACCTCTACTTGAGACACTGCCTTAGTTATTTGAGTTTTTGTAAAGCAATCAAGTTTGTTTATAGGAGCCTGTGTAATTGTAAATCTCGCTCTGTGGCTCCTAATTAATGCATCGAATCCCTTTTGAGACCTTTCAGGGATGTCCAAGCGAGAAAGCTGTTTATAAAGATTTTTCAAATTGCTTAGTTTACTTAATTGTCAATTTCGTTTTGTTATTTGTGGTTAAATTTGGAACAATGATAAATTATAAATATAGTTTTGATTTATTTTAGTTATAAATTAAAATTATAAGTAACCGTAGCCGTATACTAAATAAAGTATTTCGTTCTACAATTCGTATTTCAGAAATACCAGTTTTCTGTCTGAGCGGCATATTAAAGTTGTGGTTCATGGAAGCTGCTGAGAGATGAAAACCATAAATGCTGGTGTTCCTCAAGCTTCTGTTCTTTCCCCTACGCTGTTCATTCTGCATATCAATGATTTGTTGCAGCAAGTCGGTAACATGCACTGCTATGCAGATGACAGCGTGGAAGATGACTTGTA
Organism: Spicauda simplicius; assembly: GCA_949699795.1. Lineage (NCBI taxonomy): Eukaryota > Metazoa > Arthropoda > Insecta > Lepidoptera > Hesperiidae > Spicauda > Spicauda simplicius. Next base: position 7,616,128 of record OX453063.1, on the reverse strand, counting down.
CACGGGCCGTGCAAACACCTCTCGGATGCTCGTGCAGGAAAGCATAATTCGACTTGTATCTGAAATCGAGCACTCTCTGGAGCGAGTCTTGAAATGGGGTCGACTTAACCTAGTTGAGTTCAACCCCACGAAGACACCAGTCTGCGCGTTTACCGCTAAAAAAGCCCCATTTGTCATAACGCCAAAGTTCCAAGGGACCTCTCTCACCATTGACAAAAGCGTAGGAATCCTGGGCGTTGACATCTCGTGTGAAGTGCAGTTTCGGAGTCATTTAGATGTTAAACCCAAGTTGGCATCAAAAAAGTTTACAATGGTAAATGTTCCGAAGAACTTTTTGACCTGGTGCCTTCGATGAACTTTTCTTTATCGCACCACTCGCCGAAGGATGAAGTTCCATCCACACCAACTAGATTCGTGGCGGTCCTCCACGGTTTTGTAGTTTGCACGCTCGGTTTTGCCATAGACGTGCAAGTTGTGGAATGACCTTCCTTCTGAGTTATTCCCGGAGCGCTATGACATGTGGTTCTTCAAGCCGGCGATGCATTGAGGACTCCTCTGGTGTTGCGAATGTCTATAGGCTACGCCGGCTACGGAGACTAAATTTCAATGAGGTAGCCCGTCTGCCTTATAGTTAGGTTGAAGTATAAAAAAAATTCATCGCTCATCCAAGAAGTAACACCTATATGATGATGGAAATAGTATTATGTTGCTTTGTTTATAAAAAATACTAGTACGTAATACATGTTTATTGTACCACTGGTAGTGCCAACCCATTATTGTCCCACTGTTGGGCTCGGGTCTTCTCTCAGAATGAGAGAGTTTTAGGCTATAGTTCAACACGCTGAAACCTACATAATATAAACTTAAGGTATATTCATAATTATAGTGATCAACTCTCTATGATAATATGATAACCTCCTATTACTTAATATTTTATCAACCCACCCACCCTAAGTAGTTATCTTTAAGCTTATCACTTGGTTTGTATTCAATGATTAATTTAAATAGTAAAAAGTTGTCATGCTCCACGTATTGTTTAAAATGTAAGTTTTAATTCACTTAGAATATAAAATGCATAGATGCTTTTCATAACTTGTCTTAATTTTGAGTATTTTTGAGTGCGTGATAAAAACATATTTTGTTTTTTGAACTATTTTTATTCCTACAATGATATACAGCATGGTTATGAGCATAACTTACATATTATGGGGCAACATAACTGGTTTGCGTGTGTTGGATAACTTTCCGTGTTCACCAGAACTTTCAGGCACGGTTTGACTCGAGATCCAATCGATAGATCTGAAATCGACAAGTCACGAATTATGTTTCAATACATGCAAAAACGAATTGTATGAAACGAGTAATGAAGGTAGAGTACCTTTTTTTTTGTTTCGAGGGGGAAACCTTCAAAAGGTACCCGACTCCGTGGGAGCGACGCAGGGTTATGTGGGATTTTTACCGCACTAAAACCCCCCCGGTGGCCGTCCTCGGCGCTGATAAGGAGGACTCCGGGATCTCGAAACGACTTCAACCGGAATCCTCCGAACGCGCTGCCCCATCGGGCTCCTCCCAGATGGGCGGCTGGGCCCACCGCTCCGTCTAGTTTTTTACGACGGTATGCGACCACACATACCGCCGTCCTTTCCGGGATTGCCTGACCGAACGGTTCGAGCTCCCACTCTAGCCGTCTGCAACCCCGGAAGCCCCTTTTAGTCGCCTCTTACGACAGGCAATGGATACCGTAGCCCTATTCTGACCCCGAGGCTACAGGGATGTAGGTAGAGTACCTGAGTATCAGATATATAGTAAGTATATACTTATTTGAGAGCAGTCTCGGAGCAATGGTAGACTAATGGTTGAAACTTGCCCTTTCGTCTGGGAGGGCCGAGGTTTGAAGCCCAGGTATGCACAACTATTTAATTTATCATTGCTTCGTGGTGAAGGAAAACATCTTGAGGAACCTTACCTGAGAGTTCTTTAAAAAGAAAAAGGTCAAAGGTTTGTGAAGTCTACCAATTCGCACTTGGCCAGCGCGGTAATCTATGCTAAAAAGAGCCGTGCATAGCAGTAGAACAATAATGGATTGCCGAAATGTACATACTTAGCATTAATATAGCTATAGTCAAATGTTGTACTTTTAAAAGACATTCCTTTGATGTGCATTCATCCATTAGCACTTAAAACCTACTGCCAGGACATAAGACTAGGCCTGTCCTATAAGAGAGAGTTTAAAATTAGAGAATTAAAAACGCATTATATATAAATCTTATCAATCAAATCTACCAATTGAATAAGAAGTTCAAGGTCTTCTACTTCAATTGGCAGATTGAAGTAGAATGTGATATTTTATACTAAACAACATTTCAATCGTACAAAAAAACTTGCCCTGAAGATGACAATACAGTGGGTTCCAGGGCTTCCCCAGTTCTGAAGAAGATCTTGCGTGTAGTTATCAGACCTGTAAAGGATTTGGCAGATGTATTATTCACATAAAAAATATTCCAGAAAAAAATGATTAAAAACAATTCCAATTTACTCTGGGTTCTTATTCTAAGCATAAACTTATACAAACATATTACGTCGGTAACCCGCTAAATACTGAAATTATAATGTTAGCTTAACTAGGTTGAACCGTGACAGGCCGCGACACCTGCGTTACGACAAATGTAAACAATCAGTGGCAACAGTGTTATGATAGCCATCGCTATTAACGCCGATGCTATCTACCACCGTGTGGATATTACGTGTTTTAAGGTATTAAAACTGCAATTAAATGCTCGCTAACCCTTTCCAATTGTAGATAACGGCTACATTTTTAAACACACTTTTTGTAATGTTTGTTAAAATGTTTTAAAAATTGTGTACCATAGGCAGGTAAGTTAGAATATCTATTGGAGAAATTGTTTTTAAATCATGATAGAAATCTCGAAAAAATTACCTGATAGATATTTTGTAGACTATGATGTGAAGTTTTTTAAGTCGTAACAGATGTGACCGTTTGCAGATGTGACTCACAGTATGGCATCGTTCTCATACAATGTTTAGTAACACTTCGTTTTTCTGGCTAGTTATTTAGAAATCTGTAAGCTGGGTAGAGGTGATGATTATGATAAAAATATTTATTGGGGAGGCCACTTTTCGGCTGCGTTTTTGGCTGTTAATGCTTGTATATTTGCAAGCATACGTAAGTGTATAGTTTCAGTGAAATTAATAAAGTGTAATGGGCCGATGCAGCAGGATGCGGTGACAGCGTCTCGCAGTGTAACGGACTTGGGACTTGTTTGTTGCGACTTGGGAACTTACTCCAAGACTTGGGCAACTTGATATAGGTGGAAATGGAATAATAATGTATTGATTTTATTACAAACGTAGAAGCTGTTGCCTGTGGCATTGTCCGCGTTTCCGTCTTTTTTCGTAAATAAAAGTAGACTATGCTCTTCCTCACGGTTCAGTGGTTTTGATGTAACAGACAGATTAACCTTCATATTTTAGTAGGGACACATAATATAATCTGTAATAGGGAGTTACACGTGTTATTGTGAGTCACCAAAAAAATAGACATATGCTGTCGTGGGATATTTTTATATAATTTTAAGGAGAATATTTCCGTCGTACATGATTTCTGTGTAGCTTAATGGTTAAATTAAGGTTGCACACGCGACGGAGGTTTAAAAATGGAGTAACTTCTCCCGTTTTCCCAACATTTCCCTTTACTTTTCTTCTCCTATTGATTGTAGCTTGATGAAAAGTATACTATATCCAGTTCAGGACTATGACAAATAAATGTACCAAGTTTCCTTAGAATTCGTCGAGTAGTTTTTGTTTCTATAACTTTTATACATAAATTTTATACATTATGACAAAAATTTTACTGATTGCATTTTTGACATCAGTATCGATTCTTAATCATCCCCTGATAGTTATTTTGTAAATATACATATGACGGAGGGGGTTCTTTTTCGCTCATCGTATCAGAATAACCTACTGTGGGCTCTGATAGAGAATGTTAGTACGAGAATAAATTGCAGACTTGATTTTAACACACAGTATATTGCCGAATTAAACTTGTTACAATCACTGAATTAATCATACTAAATTAAGTAGGCAAGTAATCGTAGCACTAAGAACGCGGGATGATTTTAGAGTTATCTGCTTCGGCCTACTGTCAACGATAGACTGCGGTGTCAGTCATTAAACTGGTACAACCCTAACTTCATCGAACGCCACTAGATGGCGCTGGCGTTCCGGTGTTGCCACAATACCGCCATTTCCGACACATATTTCATGTACAGAATTGACCTCTCTACAGATTTATTTCCAGTAGATATAGATTAGAAGAAAAAATGGAATGAAGAAGCATTAAGCACACTGGAAATCAACATTAAGCGAGTGAGTCTTTGTGGTGAGATCGCTCCACTAAATTTCAAGCGTTGTTATGCTGATGGAGCAATCGCACTACTCCATTGTCCATCAAGTACTCCCATTCAGATTAACGATATTAGTTATTACTAATTGCAAACTAAAACTAAATAGAAAAGAGATTTTTCATAGCGATTATCAAAATAATGTAGAATTCTATCCTTCAATTATTATTCGGCTTCGTTCGATAAAGTAAAACCAAAAAGACAAATCTTTGACAAGATAATATTTGGTAACAGTAACCGATATTACACGTACGTATTATTACGAAACAAATATTTCCTGTAACACCTTTTCCTGTAACACCTTTTTTACACCTTATTTCTGAGCATTTTTTCCTTTAACTAAGAAAATCCTACGTAATAATCATTGCTAATACTTTAACTACTACTAGCTAGTAAAATTAAGTGATCGCTTATTTCTTTAAAACTTATGATTAAATGGCGTAAGAAATTCAGTTTAATTGTTACATGTTAGTCGGCATACCTTGTCACGAAATACAAAAATATTTAACACACAAAAATAGGGGAGTTCGTTCAAAAGGGTCTCACAATAAAATTTTGTGTTCGAAAATATTTTCGTTATTTAAATTTCCCACATAATAGACTCAATAGAAAAAATATTTTTACATTTCATTTATTCCGGATTACGAGCGGAAAAGTCTAACTATCAATTTGCATAATATTGCTTCCTTAATATGTAAAGGGTGGGGTTCGTAAAAGGGGGAAAGGTGAAATTGCTTTTTTCACTGCGAGAAATCAATGAATTTAAGTCAATGGTAGAGGATAGTGGTGGAATGTTTGGCTAGTCAAATGTGATGGAACGGGGTACCGGATATTCTATAGCAATTCTTTAGATTTGTCGAGATTCTCCCGTTTTATTCTAAGGCGGAGCTTCTATCCTTGAAACTTGGGGCTATTTTAAATGCCCTTTGGAATTCTTTAAGGAAATTTCGAACTTTCTCTGGGATTTAAAATAGCTTGATGTTAAATCGAATTTGGTTTCGATTGCGCACTGACTACCACTTTTGAGTAATACGTTAAGAGTTCTAGGTGTATCTAGAAAAAAATCATTAGATTAATGTGTATTCAAATGGCGATTAGTATACACACTTTTTAATTTATATAACTCCTTACTGTATCCATTCTACTTCTTTTTAAAGAACTTCTTTACTGTCCTAGCTGTCCGTCTTTGGAACTCCCTTGCTGTTTCCATACTTAACGCATAGTCTTTATTCTCCTTTAAAAATCTCGTTAAATCTTATTACCTTCAGCTCTAACTTACCTTTTTATCTTCTTTAATTATAATCTTCTATTGTATTCCCTCTTTTTATCGTATGCTGTCCTTCTCCTATCGTTTCATTGCTATCGTTAAATTATTCCTTAGCTCTATTTTGCAAATCTTCTAACTAAAACTTACTTATTGCACCTAACCTATTCTTATATTTACCACTTACTTTAACTCCATACCTTTGTCTGGTATAAATCGCTGTTAAGCGATAAGACCGATTTTTGTATTGTATTTATTTTGTATGTTTCTTGTTATCTATACTTTCTGGGCACAATATATATACAAGAGTATTATTATTATTATTACAAGAATATTCTTGTAAAAGCATGTTCCAAATAAATAAACATTATTAAACAATAAATAACTTTTCACATAACTTGTATATCCTCTACATAGTAAAATCAAATTATTTCATGAGAGTTTTTAGTGTCCTGATAATAATTAGTATTTATCGTATTCGATATCAAAACGATAGTGCACATGGGATCAACCCACATTCGAAATAACGTTATTTCAATGTAACTTGATTTTGTTTATTATCATACAATAGCTACCTACCAATGCACTGTGGAGATAATTTGTAGGCTAGACTTATTAATACCCAGTTTCTATGCAATTAAGCTTAATCGAAGCAATGATTTAGTTACCGATATGATTTCTATTGGACAAAAATTTTAAATTCCTCTGAAGATACAAACAGTAGTCAATAGTGATATACATAAATTCTTGCTCTTAAAAGTACATAAAGTATATTTCCTAAACCTTAAACATAAATTTGATAACACCTACTAATATTTATAATATTACTACTTGATCCGGCGAACTTAGTTCCGCCTAAAAGTCAAAAATCTAAAGTTATCAACCGGAGTCCTCTAAGCGCGTTGCCCCATCGGGTTCCTCCCAGGTGAGCAGCTGGGACCACCGCTCCGTCTGGTCTTCACGACTTTATGCGACCACGCATACCGCCATCCTTCCCGGGGTCTTCTGATCGAACGGTTCAAGCTCCCACTCCAGCCGCCCATGGAACCCCCTTTTAGTCGCCTCTTACGACAGGCAGGGGATACCGTAGTCCTATTCTGATCCTGGAACTACAGGGACGGGCATGATAAACATAGTTAATTATAATGGAAAACTCAATCCTAATTACAGAAAATACTCGTTCATACGATGACAATGATGATAAACGATCTGATCGCTCCGGAATCCGTTATGGATTTTCTAAGTCAGTGTTAGCTCAATAACTTTATAACAAATATTCCCGTTTTATCACAAAAAATACGAGCAGCTACTCTCCAGAAAACCTTTTAGGCTATTTTACTTTGAAAGGGTACGAGAACGTATTGGGTTATATTTTCAACCCACCACAACAATTAGATAGGTATAATTTGTACCGCAACGCGAAAGTGCGTTAATCTTCCACATTTCACGTGAATGGTATATAAATCAAAAACACACGTATAAATCATAGTGCTCCCAAGGATTCGTTTAAGGTCATCCCAAAGATATTTTACGGGAAAATCTTTTTACCGAATAGTTCTTTTCACCGGCAAAATTAACAATGGTCTGACTTTCCTTGTCAGAGAATGTCATATCAGGCAGGTGCTCTTTTCAATGACAGAACGACGCACGTGAAGGTGACGTGGTTATTTGCTTCAGGTTTATTTATTCGAAACTTGCGCCCGTTTCGGAAGACCACTGTCCACTCACAACCTGTCACTGTATTTCCCGACCCTTTATTTTCAGTTGACAAGAATATTCCGCTGCGTCCTCTCGATATTACATTCCGATACGACTTTTTATTCGTGATACATTTTTCCAATTGTCTCCGTTGCGCGCCTCCAGTATGAACTAACGGAATAGAATTTTCAAACAGTTTTGATTGATAAAGGTAGACAGGTTTTCGCTTTCTTTGTTTGTAAAATTAGATTCGGAAGGTAGCGTGAAACTTCAGTTACACTTGATTAATGGTGGTCCGAGGATCCGGGTAAGGACGCGATTTCTATAGAAAATCGGCTATTCGAGATTTAATTTTCGATGGAGAACCATTTAGTCTGAACCTTACTAAAAGGTTAATTTTTATCTGAGCGAACGTGCTCAGATTTAGATGCTAGAGCGATATTATCCAATTTTCCGAAACAACGCTCTTGCTGTGTTAATATTTGATATGTTCTCGACTTTTCTCGAATTTAACGCGCCGATTAAGCAACGCAGGGCGAAGGATTATGTGTAAATATTTAAAATGCTATATCGGTTCTAGTTCTGCGAAGAACAACAGCATTGTTCATGCAATTTATTGCAGAAATACCTTTTAAACGAGCTTTGTGTTTGAATACATATAAAATTGATGGAAGAGTTTAGAAAGATTTCGTCTGCAAAGTTTTGTTGCGAGAGAGATAAAATTCAAGCTCTATAAAAGTGTTTAATTATTATTTACGTCACAGAATATATTTCAAAACAAAAATAATATGGCGAGTTGACCTAAGTACTGTAAATGACCGTTTATTTTGTATTCTTAGATGTCATAGATAGATGATCGATTTTTAATATTTCACCTGTCATACAGCAACATACCTCAATAGGTACTAACTATAAATACTTAATAAAGATTCATGAAACCAAAATATATTCAGTAAAAATTTTGTCCACACAACGACCGAATTGATATTTGGGTAGGTATTCTTCTTCTAGCTACTTTTAGAATCATCTCAGGTTTTATAACTTCTTCTTTTTCTTGGCATATCCAGCTCAATCCTATCCGCGTTCCATACCTGAATAGTTGAAGTAAAAACTTTATGACGGTATCACAAAAACTTTTCCACCCGACGTTACGAGATTGCGATGGTGGTGTGCAGATCGGACATAGTTGCATCCCGCAGGTTGGACGACCATTAAAATAGAAGGATTACTTTTATAGCCCAGTTGGCCCGCTTGAGATAATATCGGTAAATTTTATGGACGCAATAAACGGAATTCGATTTTAGCCAGTCATCTGTATGTGATTATGTAACGGATTTAATATAGAATCTGTTGAAGGCTCGTTTCGGGTTCGTGATTCCATCCATGTTACGTTTCTGTTTAATATGCGCACTGTTGTGTACTGATTTTGAGGGCGAAATAATATTGGTGAGGCACTTGAAAATAATGTTCTAACTCAGTGGCATCATCTGTGATTATGTGTGCGAAAAATTGTTGTTATTTACCATTAGAAAACTCTTCTAGGTCGTAGGTATTTGAACAAAAAAGTCCGATATTATTTATCATTTTCAAAAATCAAGGACAGGTAACCTTTATATTTTTTATTATAGTAGATGTTTATAACATAGTAGTAGATTGTTCGTGTTTAAGATTGTCAGACAAATGAATAAATAATTTGTGGCTCATTTTTTCTTCCGGAAATATCTGGTCTTATCCGGTTACATCCAGTTGGTCAAATCAGATATCTTGATTTTTCTTGCCTTCCCCTAACAATTAATATAAAGAAATCTAATTAGTAAACCCTCATATGATACTATTTAAATGCGAAAATTATTTTCCTGATTAGTGTTATGAACATTAGGTAGGTTTTGTAACCACAATATTAGCCAAATAGCTTTTTGAAAATGAATCGTTGATTTTGTTATAAATGTGGTTGTATTTGTTAATTGATATCACATTTTGCATTTAAATAAAACGTTTAAAACTTAGGAGCCTTATTATTTCTACTCGGCATTTTAGCTGAAGGTCAATCTACTTTATCTTAGACAAGTAATTTTTTGTAGATTTTTGAAAAATAAAAACGTTTTAAAAATAAATGTGTTAACCTGTGAAATAAAATGTACAGTGTAAGTCCACCAACTCGCACTTGGCCGGCGCGGTGGACTATGGCCTAAACTCTCTCATTCTGAGAGAAGACCCGTGCCAGCAGTGGGACAATAATGGGTTGACGACGAAGTCAATATAGATGGAAGTTTCTCAAAATGTTCTTACACCTACATAACAAGTTGTTCTGTATTTTACTAGTACCTACCTATATTAATCTACTATTAAACAGGTAGGCCAGCGAAAGGACTATGATCTAAACTTATTTAATTCTAAAAGAAAACCGTACTTAGCAGGGGACATAGAATGAGGGATGAAGCGTCATTCGAGTATCTTCTCGATTCACTATGTACCATTTGAGTTTATCGTTTTTCTGATAAATTATTTCAATTTATCTAGTTTCCAGTGCTTTCTATTTTTTATTTCTAAGTCTTTTCTAGTTATTTACGACGGTCTCACCCTCGTTGACATTTAAGTTGTCTGTAGACCTTTATTAGATTTAAGGTTACCTAGATTAGATTTAGGGGTAAAAGTTTATCTTTGTTCTATTTCACAAATAAAATGTACCTAAATTGCAAAAATAAATGAGCTTGTCCTAAGCTTAAGGTTGATGAGTGAGCTTTTAATTTATTTTATCGAATGGAAACTTTCACTAGGGCGACCTAAACTTTCTATTTAGTGTTATAAAATGATTACAGAAAATTTGTTACTAAAATAATAATTAATTTTAGAAATTGTTATATTTAATCTAACCTTAAAGTGGTAAATAAAGTCTGAATATTTTTTTTATCTGATTAAAGTAGCAAACGACCATGCAGTCCACCTGATGGTAAGTGGTCACTGCCGCCCATGGACATATGTGGTCATTTTAATATAGGACCTAAGTTCTATCTGAAGTCAATCACAGATGCTTTGCTACTCTCGAGGACTGAGATGGTCGCTTCAAATAAAAGTGTGCCGGCAACCACACCCAGCAAAACGCCAGAAATGCTTCACACTAGAAATAGGTATGGCGGTGGTACCTCCCCGGTCGAACTGCACTGGTTCTACCACCTTTAACTTTATAAACGAGAAATAGAATAAAAGCTAATCCGAAATTTTATTCTAATAAATCCTTTTATTCATTATTTAGCACGTTTAGAAATTAACTTAACTTAACGAACTTATTATCAAATTAACGACACCGTTGTTTGTTAATATTTAGTAAATAGTAAATTGTTTTTAATACATAATATAGTAAAAAAATAACTTGCAGCGACAGCATGTCCACATACCTATAGGTACTTTCCCTTTATATGGTACACACAGGCATTGATCTTTTGATTAAGTACAAATCCGAATCAATTAAGTGATTCTTCAAGAACCTTAAGTTCTGTCAGTCTTTCTGCGACTTAAAAATCGCAAAGACGCATCTTTTAGCCATTTGAATAAATGACAACGTTTTCACTTTAATTCAACATAATTCAATTTAAAAGTCGAATAAAAGATTTCATCCAGCAAGAAGTTCCAAAACTTTACATTTACACAATCGGAAAGTGGGTTAATGAGATTCGTTCAAGAAAAACATCTCGTTAACATACATTATTCAAGCTTTCGCGAAGTTATTCCGCGTTCACGCGTTCATTAGGCACGCGAGTAGAAACTTACGAATCGCGCAGAGCACCCGGATCTGACACCCACCATCCACTTATCACCCGGACTACCAAAACTATTCTCAAGTATTTCGGGGACTCGGAAAGTACCCCTTGTTATTTAAATTTATCACTCAACTTTTATCCTCTAAATTCATTGTAACAGGTAATATTTCACAGGTTATTAATTACGCAGCGTCGGCATCCTCGGTGTAACTCTTATTACATTATGTCAGTTGCAAATTGAAAAATTCCCGGAGCGTGTGTCCCGTCTCTCCGAAGTATTTTGGCAAAATTATTCTCATTCATTAAGTCGAGAAGTGGAGGGCGCGCTCGCGAGATTGTCGACGTACCATTCACTTGTGAGTAACGAGGTGACTTCCTGTTATTAGTTATGTCGGTAAATTGTTTTTCTTACGCTTTTGTGCTCCGTCTACCTCGATCGATCGTGATTTATATCTGGCTATTACCCCTCGACATTAACACACTGTCGGCGGTTGGCGTTATCGTCCGCCAAATATCATTTCCAATGTTATGGAACACGTCAATAAGTTTCATGGAATACGTTAGTTCTTTTTATTATTGTTTTTGCGAAAATATTGCTCATTCCTTCTCTTGAAAACATTCAATAATATACCTTTAGTACCATATATTTAATCCAAAGCGTAATCAGTTAAAGTAAATCCATGATTCATTATAATCAAAGAAGATAAATGTTTTAAGCAACAAAGCCTTTGTTCTAACAACATAATAAATTTCCCGGTTTGGCAGAATACATGCCTACAGCACCACCACCTGACATGTTTGTAACAGAACGCTATCCCCAATCGCTACGCATCTCTCTTAGTACCAATCCATTAATTAAAACTTATTTTGTCACAGCGTAGATATTATATGTGCGACAAACAGGAGTTACGTAGGTACGCCAGATTCTGAACAAGTTAAACTTGCGTAGTTCATAGCCTACAAATTAGAGTAGTTTGATTATATTAGAATAATATTAATATGATCTTGAACGTAGTTTAACCGTGGATAATCGAAAACTGGAAGCAGGCAAAGTACATGCGAAATGTAGATATTCAGTGCTAGTGAAGAAATTTAGATTTAGTGGTCGTTAAAATAAGGAATGTCGTATAAGTGCTTTTTGAAAATGCTCCATAAAGATTTTTAATTATGATTGATGCTGCTTGACATACTTACATAAATTACGTACCGTAACCATATAATTATTTGAATCATTATAGCTTCTTAACTAATGATAAACTATCATTATACAGGAGGCCTCATTTTGATAAAATACCATATAATAATAAATTTTATAATAGGTATTTCACCCATCTTTAAAAAGTTTTTTTTTTTTAATTTTATAACTTAATAAAATATAGACTAAGCGTCAAATATGGACTATAATAATATAATAAATATAATTCAGAAGGTATCGTTTATCGCGATTTTAAAAAGGGACAAACAGGTATAAATTATGTTTAGAAAATAACTTTACCATAGCTAAAGTTCAATAGTGGAAACATGAAGCAAAGGAATAATGCCAACTTTTTCAGCAATAAGCTCTTCAATTTCCATAGATAGATGTAAAGGACGTTTCAGCAATCGGAATGTAGAAAAATTTTCAAATAGCACCCAAAGAGCTTTAGAATACCTTTTTAAAATCCGTATAGAGAAGGTTGAAAGATTTCAACATTCAATACATTTCACGTTTCGGCTTTAGTACAGTTGGAAATTCTCAAAAGGATAGCTGTTAATGCGAGACAAAGACTGATTTAGATCTCTTCTGCCGAACATCTATCGGGCCACTATTTACTCTCGTAAAGGGCCGCACTCTATCAGCCTACACCAGAATCCTTTTGCATAAAATAAAACTCAGACTGCTTTTGTACTGCGCGGGTTCAAAGAAAATTTGTGGATGCATAGTTATTCAGGAACCGTGAATTTAAATGCTCGCCAGCGCACCAGGTGTCGCGCGGGGAACGCATGTCGGAATATTGCGATGTTCGCGTCTATCGTGCAGTCGTGTTAGCAGTGTCATTCGAAGATAATGCCTCCGTATAATTCCCGATACTTAACTCGGTGTAATGAAGTTTATTCGTCGCTACTTCATTGCGAGTTCTTCGTGCGAGCGAGGAATGTAATCAGTTGAGAACTAATACTGCGTCGTTTGCGAAGCCCCTCTCGCGTATGGTAATGTCCCGTTGGAGCCGCCGTTAGTTCTTTTGATTGCTGGGTCCTCTTGTCGAATTAAAACGGTGTTCGAGCCGAGGCGATTTCTAGAAAATTAAAGGAGCGTCTCATTTTCAACGATGGCTCTTAAGGGTTAATATTAGTATGATTGTGCTCACTGACTGCTGACTTAAGTACCTTATTATTTTGTCTCGAACGTTTGTTTTAATTAAGTGGACGTCTTATCAAGGTGTAACGAGCGAGTGTGTGGTTATCTTTTATTTCGGTCTGCAAGTCCTGGGTAAAATTGAAATTCCTGAAAACACACAAATTTAAGTTCATTCCGTATTTACACGTTGTTCTCTCTGTAATTTAGATTATTGTTATTTAAACTGGTATAGTCTGTATTCTTGTCGATTCTTATTAAATTGATGATAATATTAACAGTTTAGCAGTGAGTTTAATATTTAAAATTCCATATTGCGTCACCTTAAGAATATAAGAGATTTATTACGTAAAAATATGACCTGGATAACCTGAAATAAAATCGCAATGTACTGTATGATATGTACATATGTAAAAAGTCTTAAAGCGCAATTATTATTAACAGTTATACATTTTCAAGTAAGTTTTGAAGTGGGTGAAGTTAAAATAGTATGATTAATGCATTCTAAGAAACGTTTTAGTTGCAATGGAAGACTTTGACATACGAAGCGCGACGGAGTACCGTGGTGCTGGGTTTGTGCCTTAAGCACAACGCAAACGCTGCTTAATAAGCTTTTTAGGTCTTGTATTAATAATTTTATACGAGCTTCTGGAAATAGTGTCTGAATGTTAAATTTAAACCGCTTTGCATATTATTTGTATATATCTCTTTACTCTGATTTGACTCTGTAAAATTCTTTTGATTAGTTGTACAAAATATATCTTCAAATTATAACTATTCTTCTACTGGATAGCAGCTCCTCTTCTTAATGAGCGAAATACATATAGACATCTGTATTTTATATCGGTATTAAATAGCTATTATTTCCTGAGGGTCGCTACAAATACCTATGTTTATACGTCCGTGAGGACTACGTACGTCAGGAAGCCTCGTGTACTTTTACATCTTGCTTAACTTACTACTTACATTCAAAAGAAAACGGTTAATGTATGCGATAATAATTCTATTCAACAGATTAGAATTTTAGGAGCAATAAAGGGTTGCAATAAATCGGGCTTTTCATATAAAGGAGAAGGTCAAATCAGGCCCGATTAATCTACAAAAACTCGGCAGATTCGCTATAGCACTCAGCTGAATTATACTCTAGAACTTGTTGAGCTATAAAACAAGCAATAAACCCGCTCGGCTGCGCTTGACTTTCAAAAATAAATGGCGTCAAATCAGATCCATTTCTTTTATGTCCCAAAAATAGTTGAAAATATTATTGAACTTTTTTGCGGAGATAAAGGTGAGAAAGTATCTACAGTTCACTTTTTATGCATGAGCCTTAACAATATAGATAACCTTGACCATAACCAACAATAAAAATAAGGTCACTTTATTCCTATAATAATATTATTGACTGAATTGTTTGAATTGTGGTATATGTCTGTAGAATTTAATCTAAATGTATCAATACTTTGAAATAGGAAAAAATAATAATAAAGACGATGTTGTTTTTAATAAAAAATGTAAATATTTTGTAGTAAATATTCGCTTTCAAAAATTTTAAAAAGTAAAGCCACATTTAAAATATGAATTTACGAGGATAATTTATTTTCACATATTATCTTCCGCTTCCTTTATCGCTGCCGCCTATGCCTTTGCTCCACATGCAAATTAAATTACACTCAAGTTTCGCTGACTTAGCCACACTGTGGGTAAGATAACTCGTCTCTTGTCGCTCTTGCTTCAGACTTAGATTTAAACGTATTCATATAAGACTTAGGAAGCTTTTTTGGATCTACGGCCATGTAACATGATAATTCTGTTTTTTTATGCATAGCCACTATATGAATTACCAAGTAAAAGAATGATTGTAATTATATTTTAAATATATATATATCAAAAAAGACTAACCCGCTGATTTTTTGCCGGATCTTGTAAGTTAAGGTCATGTTCCGATTCGGTGGCAGTGTAAGAGAAAAATGTAACTGACAATTTGCAAGTGCCCCTGTAGGCCAATACAAAAAAAAGACATTTCATTTCATTTCATAGAATACACGGAATAAGTTATATTCACTTGTTCAATAAACTTAAAAAAAAATTATATAAGTGGTTTGTGAACTTCATCATTTAAAACAGTTTTTGTAAAAATACAAATACACTTAAGAAATGGAATTTAAGTGCTTATTTTTTTAAAATCTTAAAATGTATTTTGAGAAAATATTTTTTCTTTGGGTCAATATTATAATTTATTCGTTATTTTTTTTTTGGATTGCATTTTTCAATGCGATTAATTATTTGGTTATAGAAATAATTTTACTAACTTTTTATAACTTACATCTCCTCGCTTTATAGCATTACAAGATAAATTTCTATAACCTGAATTCAAATATAACTATTTAGAAACTCAGTAACTATCAGAGAACCATTGCAGATACCACGGTATTGAGTAAAGTTTGCCACTACAATATATCCCACAAACCCACTAAAGACATAGAAACCGTGTGCACAAAACAACAATAAAGTTGGTCGGATCTGCTGACCGTCGCAAAAAGCTCATCGTTCGTGTCCTGAGCACAATACAAACTTAAATTGTTCGTGAAAGCGTTATGCACTCGGTTTCAATTTTCCCGCGAACTGCCATCGCAGATGTTCGGACGACACTCATAAATATGATTTGAAAATCGTTTTATGTATAACTCATAAACTTTTATCTCCGCTGCCCGTGTCGGAGCTTTCTAAACGGTCCCACTTACTTTCCTGCACAAAAGCTGCAGACGTTTTAATATCGGACCGTCTGGTATTTCAGTACGTATCTGCTAGTGTAAATTTCGTTGGGGCGTAACGGCCGTCCGGCACGCCACCTTAGCCTGGTCAAATAATAACACTCTAATGGCTAACTATTGCCTAATGTATTTTGGGTAAATGGAATAATGCTGCCGGCTTTGCCCGTTCTTGCCAGGTTGCGATTTAGACTGCGCTTACTTAGTACTCGAGACAGACGGAAATAAAGCGGCCGCAATTCAATTTCTGTTTATTAAAACACGCTTTAGCTATTCTGTACACAACTGTTTGTTTCCAGATAATGTTTCATGATTTGAAATTTATTGGTTTACTACTAGATATATCTCTCGTCAACCAATTATTGTCCCACTGCTGGGCACGGGTCTTTTCTCAGGATGAGAGAATTTAGGCCATAGTCCACCGCGCTGGCCAAATGCGAATTGGTGGTCTACTAGATATACACAAAATTAAAACCGATATAGGTATATTTTATGTACTTACATGTAAATAGGGTAACATGTGCAGGTCTTAACGATATAGAGTTTGGAACAAAATTAAAAGTAATTTTTAAAGTAAAATAAATTAGGGTGAGTAATGCACTTCTTAAAATTTGATTTGCAATATATAATGTTAAAAATATTTATACGTCACATTTAAACAAAAAATATTACATTTTCGTATACTTAAATGCGAACGAATGCATTAATTATTTATCATATAAATAAGTTTTAAATTAGATAGTAAGTGTACAGTGACAGATGAGTACTTGATCCTGCGATCACTAGAATGCTTCATCTATATATTACCACCAACATTATAAACTACTACACTAGACTTGGCCATAAAAACGACGTGAATTGCTACACACAGAATAAAACACAGGGTATACATTAAAGGTATAATAGACGTTACCTGTTACTTCAGCTAAAAGTAACATTAATAAATCTTCGAGCGCTTCATAAATATCGTAAATATTTATCAACTTTCATTGTATAATTCGTAAAATACAATACTCAATTTGGCGCAATATGCGTTTGTAATATACAATCCATTAATCCACAATGGGCGGGTTTTCCGTTACCGGTCACGAATTAATTACATTACATAGTAGATTATAATCTGAATATTACAAATACATTATTTGTATAATGTAGTCAGTCGTCGTAAATCAATGCTTTCCAAGATATCGATTTATAACTGTAGGTATTTATATCGGGTCTTTACTGTACCGACATGAGTTGATAATAGTAGGTATACAGATAATTACGATAATGACTATTAACGTACTGTGTGGTGAGCAGTGATAGCCTAATGGTTGAAACTTGTCCTCGCGATCGGGAGGTCCGAGGTTCAAACCCAGGCACGCATCACTGGTTTATGTGCGTATTAGACATTAATTATCACTACTTTTTGGTAAAGGAAAACATCGTGAGGAAACCTACACACCCGAGAGTACTTTAAAAAAAAAAGTTCTCGGAGGTGTGTGAAGTCCACCAATTCGCACTTGGCCAGCGCGCTGGACTATGGCCTTTAACTCTCTCATTCCAAGAGATGACTAGCCCAGCAGTAGGACAATAATGGGTTGACGACAACAATAATTGCGCACCAATTTCCTTTTCCCGTGGATGATATAAGAGGTAGCTGAAGGTCAAATCTCCTAGATTTTAGTCTGGAGCATTTTCCCGGGTAACATTTACACCAACTGCGACCATCAACATGAATGCCTGGCATTGACTAATGGCAAAAAAATTGTGCGAGGCTTATGTCCACAAATGAATCTACAAGAACTAATGAATGGGATTAATTTGCATTGGATTAAATCCTTTTAAGGTCGACAAATAATATTTAAGTAATAATTATCATGATTTATAAATCTAGACTACAATTTAAATCTAATAATAAACATTTTTTTGTTTTACTGCAGGCATACATCTCTCTGCATCGTCTATCCTTCCACCCGCTCATTGGCATCTGTAACTTCATGTAAAACAAGGGGCCTGAAGTCAGTCACAAATACGTTACTTCTCCTAAGGAACGAGATGGTCCCCGAATATAAAAGATAGCTATCAAACACGCAGGTGGTAGACCCAGTTTAGTTCGACCGCGGAAGTACCACCACACCTCTTTCTCGCGTGAAGCATTTTTTGCATTTCGATAGAAGGGTGTGGCTGCCGGCACACTTTCACATGAGGCGACTATTATAGTCCTCGGGAGTAGCACCGCATCTGTGATTGACTTCAGATGGAACCGATGTTCTGTATGAACTTGATTACAGATATCCATAGGCGGCAGTGACCCCTTCCATCAGGTGGACTGCATGCTCGTTTGCTACTTCAGTCAGATAAACAAACGCCTTATACCTTATACGTACGTTCTTCGCGGTAGAGATATATTGCGAAATAATCGGTACAAACCACGTAATTGTACATAAATGTAAAATAGTTAACCAACTTACACTATCTATTCTCACATGCGCAATAATAGAGGTAATCAAAGCTTAACAATTTAATATTGAATTTAAAACCATTTTATTTTAATGTGTTCATATTGCAAGTTTGCGGCGAACGAGATTACTTTGAATTGCATACATTTATCAGTTAATCGTATTGTGGTTAAGTTTTATCTTTCCTATGTCCATTTGTGTAAATGAATTGAAACAGAAATGATTATGAGCGGGTTTGTCAATTTCATGCGTATAGTTGCTATTTAAATTTATCTATCCCGATTCTATTTATGTGTAGTATGTTGTAATGCTCATATGGATAGTGTGGTGTATGATATAGTTTTATAGTCAACGGTATTCATGTATGACGACCCGCGTGGCGCAGCGGTTACCATACCGGTTTGACGCGCAATGGGTCCCGGGTTCGATTCCCGGCCAGACAGGTGTCTGAATGATGAGTTTAGATTCCTGTTCTGGGTCTGGGTGTTTGTGTATTCGTCTTGTGTGTGTCCATGGTACCCACGACACAGGAGAAAATCCTACTGTGGGGCTATGAGTGTAGAAAGCGTGTTATTTAGGCCAATAGTACAATGGTAAAGCTAAAAAAACACATACTTTTTACACTCATAGCTACTAGGATTTTCTCCTGTGGCGTAGGTACCATGGACACACACAAGACGAATACACATACACCCAGACTCAGAACATGAATCTAAACCCATCATTTAGATACCTGTCTGTCCGGGAATCGAACCCGGGACCCAATGCGCGTGAGACCGGTATGGTAACCGCTCCGCCACGCGGATCTTCAAAGATATACATTTATTTCTTTATTCGATACCTTCTCATGAGATATTAAGATAATTAGAAATTTATGTATATACATATATTCGTTGCCATTACGTCGATGTCATATTATTTGTCGCGACACTCATTGTTAGTTTGGATGAAATTACGGATATGTTACCTTATATTTGATGACAGGAAGAGCACTCAGACTGAAGTCCGCTTACTTAGGTAATATGTGATCCTCTTTTCATGTCCGCTTAATTATGGCTATACACAATACGCATAGCGCTAATTAAATAACCATGTCCGATCCATATAATATCCGGCCATTATAACACTAAACACATTATAATCGATAATGCAGCATATGGACGCCTGTGTAATTATTAACTGAGCACACATTGACCTCTATCGCGGTATCCTTGTACTCATTCGGCAAACAATACTCAATGCAGACTGTAAACAAATAATATGCGATGAATTATTGAGCTTGTTGCACCAACAATTGTGTGTATGTACTAGTGATGTGTCGAATGCTATTTACATTCGGACATTCGCACAAAAAATAATTCGCAATATTTAATTTTAGACTGGTATTGAACTGAATTGATACATTATAATACTTAACGGGTACTCACGATATGAGGTTTATGATTTTTTATAGAATTCTTTTTGCCGATATTTCGACCCAGTTGCATGGATCGTATTTTATCGCCAAACAGTTTGGCCGTGACCACGATAAAATTCTATAAGAATTCATAAACCGCATATCGTGAGTACCCGATAAGTATTATAATTCGCAATATTGTTTGTTTTTCAGTTCTTCGTGTAGGGTACTGGAGGATATAAATTTGGTGACTTTCTTTTTAACAAACTACGGTTCAATTTCAATGCGGATAGATTTGGCGAACTTTTTTGTAGAACACTATAATTCAATAATTGCAAAACGCACAATTCTTGCAAATGCGATTATATAAAAACATGCCAATACGAGTATTCGTTACATCACTAATGTACGCATAATTAGCTCAAGTTAATTGCATACGATGTCACTGCGTACGTATGTTGTAAGTAAAGCACTAGAAATACGGATAAGCGGGCCTCATTTATGGATATTATCATACAATTATTATTCCTCTGGTGAATACGGATCTCATCGGATTACGGGAAGAGTTAACGCTATTGTGTCAGTTTCGTGTACTCCATACATCTTATGTACATTATAGACAATTTTCAAGCATCTGGAGTTCTTCACCGCAATATTTAAATAACTTAGTTACAGATTGGAAGTAATAGTAAATTCAACGAGTAATAGTGGAATCTAATTCACGTAAATTGAGATACCACCAAACAGTACTAAGAAATATTCATATAATTATTTACCATCTATTTATGGTGGTCTGAGATCGACCTTTATACAGGTATGGATGGACTACAATGTGAATTTTATTTGATATTAATCTATCTATAATGAAATTACAGCAAGACAAAACACTTGTTCGAAGTTAATCACGGGTATGTACTCGTTAAATCCTATTAGCTTCAGCTCTAACTCTTCTCCCTTTTTATCTTATGACGTCCTTTCCCATTTAATTTTATTCATTGCTATCGCTGTTTTGTTTTTTGTTTGTTTGTTTTATTTTCTTAAATAAGTTTATTATTCTACTTTTAAAACTTTTTATTGCACCTCACCTATTTTAATATTATTCTTTTTTACATTATCTCCTCACCATTAGGTTGTCTGGAAGAAATCGCTGTTTAGCGATAAGGCCGCCTTTTGTATCGTTATTTAAATTTGCTACTTTGTCATTTATTCCTTTTGGGTACAATAAAGAGTATTATTATTATTATGTACTATTCTTTCTTTGACTCTTGCTCATATTTTTTCAATGGTGGAACCTAAAAGTTTCTCTTCAAGATTCAGTGAGGCCTATTGCATTATTAAGTATAATTCAATTTAACAGCCTATAATAATGATGCCATGATAAGCAGAACACAATATTTTACTGCTGTTATAAATTGAGACACGATTCTTTTCGAGTTCACAATTCGCATTAACTTCAGTCAGCAATAACAGAAAACATATTCATAAACGGAGCCTTATTACTGCTTCCTTACTCCATAACTCATTCGTTCGGTAAAGAAGGGTTTCCCCACAAGTTAGTTTCGAAACAAGCAATATACACGTTCGTCACTCCACGATGTTATTGCTCGAGTCGCGGTGTTTCTGTAGGCTTGTACTCTCAGTCGGCGATAAATAAACACGGCGTGCGCTGCAGCCGATAAGCCTTCGGTTGCGACGACATGCAGAAGCGGGTGTAGAGTGATGTACAGTAGGGTTGGCACAAATCTACGAAAATATGTACAGAGATATTAATTATTTTAGTGATTTCGTGGTTTCGTAAACTTGATTTCTTTTAAACACACTTTTTATGTTTATTATTGGTGGTTACATACCACTGTTTGAAATGTCCATTTCTATTTAGAGGGGCTAATGTTAACACTAAAATTTGTATAAAGACTAGCTGACTCGACGAAGTTCGTTCTGCCTAAAAGTAAAAAATCTAAAATTATCAGTTTTCCTCCACTATATTATGCATTGTACATAAAAACTTCCTCTTGAATGACTACATCTATTAAAAACAGCATTAAAATCCTTGGCATAGTTTTAAAGATAGGGACAGACAGCGCGAAGCAACTAACTTACGATAATCGGTACCTAAAGCAAGTTAGGTTTGGAAACGACAATTTAAATCTAATCTATTTTAACAAGATACAACAACCCTGCACGGTAACAATCAACCTTTTGCCCATTCCTACAAACGCTATCTAGTTCACGCCTGCCCGAATTTTAGTTGCTAACCCTGTGTAGCACCCTTCATCTTGGCAAACCACGATAGATAGTCTACCTCGCAACTCCGTCGTCATTATACAAAATTACACCAGCCTATTGTCTTTTATTTGTGTCAGCTTCCAAAGTGCAGTGGAGCGGCGCAACGGAGATTAGGCTGTCTAAATTCGAGCTTAAATTTTAATCGCCGTTTAAGGCTTTCCTAACGGAGCTCTGAACAGCATCTTTATATAGCATATTTTGGCAGTAGTTCCTTGATTGTACGCCAGAATTTAAATACGGATACTTAGCTCATTAAAAGACATTTTTGTTTGAATGCTTAAAGCGGTTTGAAAAGTTTCAACAGGTTTTTGGTCTTAATAAAACTTCTATAAAATATTTTATTTGAGCGCTTTTGGTTTCAGAAGTGCTTTAAAATAAAACTTTATTTTAAAAAGAAATTAACGATTTTTTTCTAATTTAACTTCTTAAAAACTCTTCTTGCATTACAAAAATATGGTTAGAAACGTGTTTCTCTAACTTCTTTTTTGAGAAATCTACTATCGTGATGTAAAAATCAATGATCAAGTCACAAATGCGAAACGGCAAAATTTATTAAGGGAGAATTTCTCACTGTAACTCATAAAAATCATGATCAGCTAGACGCGTTATTTTTCACTTGGCTTTATTTTTACGCGGCTACATCGGCCAACATCGAACCGGATTCTAATCAATTTAATTTATCAGGGATCCCCCGGAGGCGGCCATTCACTTCATTTAATGCGCGTATTTTGCGGCAGAGCTGATTGTTTTGAACCATTCGGTTGTACGGTCCATTTAGATTAATTATTGGATTACTTCATTTAGCTGTGAATTATTTATGAAGATATGTATTTTTCTCGCTCCTATCGTTAGATTTGGGTTTTACGACGTTCTTTATTTTTACATTTGAAAAGTACAAGACAATGTTTCAGGATGTAACTAACAAGTTTTGTTTGGTCAGTAAGGTTTATGTGATCGCAGTTATCGCGTCAGGCCCAGATACCTCAACGGTATCGGCCGTAAGAAATATTAATTATCGTCAAGATTCAATAAGAAAGGCGGCAATCGAAGACCGAAATGAGGGTGGAATTACGACAGCGGCAGCATTTGTCCCGGCAACTAATAAAGGAGACAATATTGCACTCGATACGTATAAATGTGCGAGCAACATTTGGGGCGTGATATTAATTCTGCCAGTAATTGCTATCGCTTTCCACCCGAGGCTGCAGCCATGAGCCATGAATACGGGAGTTACCGCTATTTGTTCCTGACGTTGCGGTTTAGGGTTTTACCTCCGCCCCGTCCTATATTTATTTTCTTCGAGTTTGTCCAAACACAGTAGTCGAGTGGATTATCTGGCCTGTTTGTGTGCGTTGTAGCGGAAACGGTGGATTCGCTTGAATTAAAACTATTTTATAGTTTTGTCAACTCACTCTGGTACAGCTTGTGCGAGTAATTTTGAGTTTCCGTATAATGTGGATGCACTGACGTCATTCGGTAGCCACTCGTTCCGTTGTAAGTGGATAACTATACGGAGCGCCAGTATCAAAATCTCGTCATCCATAAATTAAGGGAACGCGGTTACGCCTGCTACCGGCTGAGCCGTATAAGCTCCATTGTGCATAACCGAAGAGGGACAGGAAACCACAACACAGCTCCGCTAAACTAGCACTAGTGTATCGCTAAACACTATGGTTAATTAATAACGCTACTTAAGCTACTTAATAAGTCGGTTGGCAAAGTTAATCGAAAAAATTACCGGTAGTCACGTTATATTGTTAAAAAAAAGTGAATTATACACAAAAATAAACAAACTAATAATAAAATAGAAATGATTTGAATTAAAGAATTGAAGATAAAGTACAATAAATATGTAATGTATGATAAAAATGTTAAAGTTGGGTTTTTGGATTATTCAAAGTTACGAATACCATGAGATACCTATTTCATGGTCCTTAAAAATATTTGATCCACCAAACAAATTTAATGTCTGTGTCAAATGTGTGTGTCAAATTTTTATTCCAATTGCTTGATGTTACCTGATTTCAAATTCAATTGCAACAATTGAACCGTAAGATATTGCTTTAAATCTATTATTGACATGTTATAGAAACTACGGCTCACCTGCACGAAGAAAATAAGGCATCGTTTCCTAAAAGATAAGTAGGACGTAACTCCGCTCGGCAAAGGGCCTCTTGACGTAGCCGGCGTAGTGTTACCAAGTTTACGAGAGCCCCAACATCTCTTGTATTGGAAGAAAGATCGGTGGAGATGGCAAGGAGTGAAAGGATGATGCGGGTCGATTATTAGTGGTCACATTGTACGTAGACGGTTCGATGCACGGTGTGAACGGAGGCTCTCGTTATTTTCAATTTCCATACGCAAGCACCCTCCCTATACGATTTCATGTACAAGTATGAAAAGCGGGTGGATTAAGCTATGAATCTTGTAAAGACTCGAGTTGATTTAACCCGTTTTTTACAAAGTGAGTACGATTATTATGTCAATTTTTACATCTCAATGATTATATAGAACGGTAAGGATATATTTCCCTTGATATATTGAAATATAATTAGTTGAGGGTTGTGTATTATAGTGTTAATTATTGTAATAAACAACCACAATTTTTATAAAAGAAAACATATGCACTACACTTTTTGCACAGTAACTTGATCACAATGTTCAGTATATTAATACTAGTTACATAAATTTTCAGCTTTATATACCTATAAACATTTATTAAAAATTAAATTGGTACTTTCCTGTTCCATAAGCAGCTAAATTCTCTAACTTTCAACGTTATGGTTTTACCTGCAATATCCTTGCAAAATCACGGCGAAGTTGTTAAGGATTAAACATTTATCGCTCGGGGCCTATTCGCACTTGACCTTTTCGCAACTTGAAGGCGCCACTTAAAAATATTAGGGAAGATGGTGTTATTACAACACATTTCTGGCAACACGGCAAGGTAGCGTGGGTGGGGTACAACGAGAAAATTGTATTTCCATTTTTACAATTTCAATTTAGTATTAATTCGAGTCGGGAGCTCGGGCAGGCGCTACCACATGTAAAATATGGATCGGCTAAGTGAAATTAAAATGCTCTATAAATTGTGATTTTTGCAAGTCCTAAAGTGGAGAAGGCTTTTTATTATTTATCGCCGGCGCGCTCGTGGCCAGCGTAGACTTACTGAAAATCGCTGTGTTATTATTCAATTTACTTGTTTAAAATATTAACTTTGACGTTATTTCGAAGTAGTTTTTATGCAGGAATAATAAACGCTGCATGCATAATACTTTGTGTATAGAAATAACAGTTTATGGCTATCTACGAATAAATTTACACCACCCGTACTATATATACAAAGATGTTTATAGGATTATAGATAGTTTAGAATAGTTATGCTACGTGGTTGCTTTACTTGAAAATGTATTTACAGCTCTACGTCACATATTTTATACCGCACAATAGACGAATGTGATATTTTAATCATGAGAGTTTACCAAAAGTTGTAAGATTGACTAAAAGTATCTATTTTACAAATATTTTCATTAATAGCACAGTGTGTCAACACCTAACAAACAATAAAACAACATAATCCATCGACAACCAATAAAAAGTGCGAAGAAAATCACCGAATTAGTTTTATGAAAGATTATATAACTATAAATCATTGAGATATATTATACATTTTAATGATTTATAGTTATTTATAGTTACAACGACGGGCAGTGACAGCCTAATGGTTGAAACTGCCCTTTCAATCGGGAGGTCCGAGGTTCAAACCCAGGCACGCACCACTGCTCTATGTGCGTATTAGAAATTAATTATCACTTCTTTTCGGCGAAGGAAAACATCGTGAGGAAACCTATACACCCGAGAATTCTTTATATAAAAAAGTTCTCGGAAGTGTGTGACGTTCACCAATTTGTACTTGGCCAGTGCGGTGGCCAGATCTCATTGCGAGAGAAGACCCGTGCGCAGCAGTGGGACAATAATGGGTCGACGATATATGTAGTTATTTACGATTCACATATTTTAAGTCCTAAGACGTAGCGCGAACTTGTTTTTCTTAACAAAAAAAATAAGCTCGCTACAAGTAACCATTTTAAGACTTACAATTTTCCGGACCGTACAATCCAATCGTAGTGAATAAAATAAATACAAACGTGTTCGAGCAACGAGCGCCTCTCGCAATCAGCGAGGCACCTCTGCACACACTTGAGGCACTGATTTCACACTTTACCTATTTCTTACTACTTTAAATAAAAAGGATTTATCACTATTTTTGACAAATATTCACGGCTAAATAAAACTTATGGTTTTGCCACTATTAATGTAAAATGTATCCATTGATAGTCTAATAGAAATCATATAGACTTATATAAAAAGGAAATTAGAATCTTTCGTAATTAATAGTATGTAAAAATAAGTAATAATAGGTATGTTTGAAAGGTATTGTTGTAAGTACTTCGTAGTTATCGATCGATCTAAGAACACTCCACTCGTCGATTATTTTATAAAATGTCATATATTTCTTAGTATCTACAAACCAAACCAGTGCAAGGGATATTTACAGTCATTTTTTTATTTGACTGATTTAGCGTCCATATTTAAATACCTTCTACGTTTTTTTACGGTAAATTCTAAGCACATGGCGCTGCATTGCTTAGATTTCTACAAACACTAAATTTTCACTGCTAGTAAAACGTTATAATTATATTTGAAATAAGTTTCAATGTTATAGCCACCTCATTATAAAATAACCACAAAATTCCTCTATTTGTTATGAGATTTCGTTTTATGCTATTTAACTAGGAAATTATAAAAATAGAAGTAGAACAAGTCGTAGTATTACACCAACTATTATGTTAAAAATTTAAAGCTTAACATTTTGGTCACATTTTCACATGAAATTATTAACATTCTCTTGTAGTTTTATATAAAAAGAAAAAAAATGCACGATCAGTCTAAAAAAGTGGTTATATTAGGAGTTAGTCACAAAATTACCTTAAGAAATGTGTGTATAGTTCCAAAAGGCACAAAGCTAGACCAATGCTATCATATCTACTGTAGTCGACTGATCGATCGGTGTTCAGTCGACTAGTTCCAAAGTTTGGATACCTTTATGAAGTATCTTTTGATCGATTAAGGGGACTAATCATTCTTTATTAGATCCGTACCTGATTTCTGAATCTCGAAGTCTTATCCGTGATATATTCGATCCATTCGATTGAAACGATGTTGATTTTTATAACTGCCAATCACAAAAAAATGTGTCTATTGCCACTAAATTTCTAATCTATTTGAAAACGTGTTACGGGATATGATGAAGATTAATATAAATTGAAGCGTACGTTATTACAATTAAAAGTGTATCGTCTTGCATGTCTTATCCCTTCATTAAAATTTGGAAAATATTTTAATTAGGACTTCTATTACGTACAAATATTGGCATATTAGTTATTCAACGATTGTTACCGGGATTACTCGCATGACTTTAAGAACTTGTCGTTCTTGGAACTAGAAAAAAAATGATTAGATAATATATATTATATATTAACCGAAAACTATTAAAAATACATACTTTTGGTTATTATATTTATAGCGGCGAATCGATTACTGTATGTTATCTATAAGCTATATTATTGACCCAACCACCGAAATGAAATTTTAAAAATTAATAAAAAGAAATTTTAAATAAACTTAATGAGTGCACTAATTTTATAAATAATAGTAGCACATGCTACACGTGAAAGTACCAAGCCACATCATTTTTGCTGTGATATCCTAATAAACAAAAGATGGCAGCCCTGCTTATCGTAATAAGCTTTGAAAAATAATGGCTTAGAAACTTTTCTAGGCATCCCCTTTACAATATCCCCTCAGACTCATTTACGTAATACTATGTTTTTCTGCGGTACCACTTGTGTGATTTTTTTTCCGCTACGTCTTTGTGTTCTTGATGGTACTTTGCGAATATGGCCGCTAATTAATTATCTATGAATATTCTAGATGAAACTGTCTCTTCTTCTGCATGTGATATGTGGGGTTGCTTTTTATAATGATACTCGTGATTTTGTTTACATTTTATGCGCTATGTTGTTCAGGGCTTAATTAAGATTTAACTATTATTATCATATAATATTTTTGGGTTAGATTAGGAGGAATTGAAACCAAAATAACCTGTATTTTGGATTCGAAATAAAGCTGGTAGAATCGTTTGTAGTTCGACTACCATGGTGCTATCGCCAATTCTATTTCTTCTATATGTACAACAAAGATTGACAAACTTGGTCATTTGCTTTGACTTAAAAATGGCCTACCAAACATTTACTAACATAGTGATTTGTCCTAGAGTTCCTGATAACGTATTAGTGTACTCTTATTAATCTTATAAATGCGTTTTTTTTAGTTTGTTTGTATGTTTGTTGCGTTTCAAGCAATACGCAGACGTGCAAGATGTGGAACGTGCTTCCTCTTGAGGTATTCGCGGGGCGTTATAACATGGGGCTCTTCAAAAAAGGTGCGAAAAGAGCTCTCCTTCAAAGCCGGCGATGCATTGGCGATTGCTCTGTTGTTGCAAATGTCCATAGGCGACGGTGACTACTTTCCATCAGGTAGCCCGTCTGCCTTATCATTAGACAAAAGTATAAAGAAAGTCCTTGGCGTTACAAAGAGGATTCCGGGATCTCCACAGGAACGCAACCGGAGTCCTCTGGTGGTATAAAAGATAGGTGGGATACTATTCCAAACCAACATCATACAGCATACACAAGCTGCCAACCCTTTAAACCCGAGAGCTATAAAGTGAAAATTGTTACAAACCAAATAGGTGTGATGTAATGTCCTCGCAGTATTTTATAAATGTATAAATCTTATCTTTTTGTTCCAGGGGCTTTGGCTTCATTACATTCGGTGACCCAGCTAGCGTAGACAAAGTTTTAGCGCAAGGCACACACGAATTAGACGGTAAAAAGGTGAGTTATATTTACAATTTTTAAGCTCTAACTATAGTTTTGTAATAATGTAAAAAGGTTTATTATTATAAGATTTCTATTAGATAACCAAAATAGGTACCTACATACATACGAGAATATTGCGATAGGTATGAGTAGTTAAAAGAAATGTTTAAATGATTTTGAAATAATTTAAAAAGCCAAATGGTTTTAGTCGCGTACAATATACCTATAGCTATAATGATATAGGTATATTAAACATCGAAACAAATTAAACATCTCAATTTTTGAAGTGAAACTTCTTTAACGGGGTTGGAAAAAAATTTAGTGTAACATTTTTTCGTTACGCGCCATCTTTTTCTGTTACGCGCCATCTTTTTCTGTTATGCGCCATCTTTTTTTTCCGTTACGCGCCATCTTTTTCTTATCCCTACCATGCGTGATATTAGATAGATTATTATAGCTTAGATTATTAGATAAAGTTTAATAAAAGCCTTTTATTAAACTTTATCTAATTTAACTTTATTTAACCAATTTCTGTAAAGTTGCATATAGTAAAAATAACGTGACGTGAAAAATAACGTCATAATGAAGTTTCACTTCTTACGAGTGTACGCTAGTACACGCACACATTTTTTTTAATATAAATTTGCTAAGCTTGAATGTAAATACGTCCAATTTCTTACATAATTTTATTGTTTCAAAAGCACTACATATTGACACATAAAATATAACTTTAAATACAACGATGATAAGAATCTGATAATACTAAATCAACTATAACTAAGAAAATGAAATATGAATATTTCGTATTCCTTAACCGTAACCTTTAACCCTTGTTTAAATTAAACCCAAACAAACATTTCAAGAACAGTTTAATCCGTATTTGGTTTCCTCGAAACGTAATAGCCGTGATAAATAGCTAAATGCATAAACCATTTACTGGGAATGCATGAATTAATAACGAGAAGGAAACGTCTTGATTTCCTACCTCGGCGTTATATCTGTCGGGGCAAGTTCTGATTCCCTGTGAAAGTTTATTGTCCCATCCGAGATGACATAAATTCGCCTGTCCTCTGGCCAAATAACTCTGCAGCTATCATAAAACGAGAAATCACTAGTGCCTCTAATTTTTCTACAAGTATTCGAACGCGTTCGTGAGGGTCACTTCGAGAATTTGATTTTATGGAGTTGACCTATATATAGTGAGAAAATGTATTATGAGAAATATTTTTTTTTCAGTTTTACGATAGCATTGGGTTAATTTCAATCCATCTACGAATATAAGTTGTGAATACACCTGAAGAACGTCGATAAAACAATATCTGCCGTATTCCTTTACTCGTGACTCGATTTTTTTAGTCTTAAAGGTGGCTTACACATTATTTGTCATTGCCTGCAAACTCTTATTCTTTTTTAAAATTTAGATAATGTTCTAATATTAATTACAGATTTATAAATAAACTAGTCACCCTCGCAACGGTCGAAATACGGCTGTAATTTAAATTAAAAAAACGAAACTTCATATTGTCCAAAGTACCAATTTTTCTTTAAATTGAATAAAATGTAACTATTTTCAAGTTATTTTGAACGCACCCGTTAAAGTTAAAAAGAGGTTTATTATCTATTATTACATTTAAAAGCAATAGCGGATATTTTGACAAAGACATCTGACATTTTTGTCGTTATGCGTTTTCATAGTAAGACATTGAATGTTCTATTTCGTTTATTATGTATGTGTTTGTGTCAAATGCAAGGTAGTGAGTGTAATGTATTTTTAGTTGATTTTATGTATGTTTTATGCATTATTTGACTACTCTACATCAACTATAACCGTGCGTATTTTCATACTCCTCCGTCTGTGGCAAGTATCTTAAAAACGAATTAGAAGTTTTTGCTTCACGTATTAATATATAGATGTCATTGACTAGAAATAGTACGATTCGAATCCAGAGCTCCTACCTGAGACGTCGAAATGCCACTCGGCTATCACTGCTATAAACTGTTTATTACGAGAAAATTACAAGGCGAAAATCACACTGAATTCAGCTTTATGAATTTCGTAAGGCACATTTTATAAACGACTAGTCATTACTGCGGCTTTTTTCGCATAGATGTTGCCATTTCAGCAGTTCTGCTGTTCTCTTGGAAAACGTAAATGCTTATCTCTACTTTTTCTTGCTCAGTTCCTTTTTTGCTTCGTAAAGAAAATCTATTATATTTATTTTTGGGAAGAAAATAGATACAATCTTCGCATAATCTATTGCGGTACTTCTGAGGGATTAGAAATTTTGGTTTATATTTGTTTTGTTAGAAGAGTTTTGATCATTATTTTACTGTTGTGTGATTATCTTGTCGTGTGATTGATATATTGGCTTTAGTAAGATTTATTTAGGTATAGTATACTTCCAGAGATAATAAAACATAAAATATTGTTTAAAAAAATATAATTTTAATATATGTGGCACGTGAATAAATTTAATTTACGTGCACGTAATTTTATGGAACTACTAGCTCAACCCCGTAGCTTCGCCCGCATTAAAAAAATATACGTATCGATTGTCCCGTGGGAATAAGACATTTTCCACATTAAAAATTAGCCTACATGTTAATCCAGAGTATCAGCTAACTCTCTACCAAATTTTATAAAAATCGGTCCAACAGTTTAGACGTGAAGGAGTAACAAACATAAACACTCACAAACTTTCGCCTTTATAATATTAGTATGATTATTCTTGTCATTTTAAATATACTAAGTATTTGTACATGCATTAACTCAGTAGTAGATTTAGGATATTACCATGTGTATAAGCATTAAAAGAAATAAATAATACATCAGTAAATGTTGAATAATTCTCATTCAACATTTTAGGAAAGGTTAACATGACCCTAATAATTTTATATATGTTGCCATTTCATTTCACCAGTGAAACTCATTGTAATGTTAACAAGTAAAATACAAATAAAAAACTACTTTTTATTTGTATTTTACTTGTATATTTTTATTTGTACAGACTATGAGTATATCTACTATACTCATAGTCTGTACAAATAAAAATATGTCATTAAAATAGAAAACTTGCAAAGATCACTATACTCTAGAATATCTAGGAAAAATCTAGGTACCAATTCAAGACATAACGAGCGAGTGTGTGTACAGATCGAGAAAAAAGTCGATTACTATCACTCGCCGCGAAATAATCTAGATAAATTACAGCACCCGTCGTTGTTTACTTTGATTAAATTGTAGTCGACTGGCGGAAGATTAGCCGAAGCCTCGCAAATCGAGCGAGAAGAGGGAGCATTTTCTCAATTTACATAAAACGAACTCGGAAGATCGCGATAGTGTTTACGTTCACTGCTACTTATATTACTCGCGGTTCTTAGTGACTATTATTACTAACTGTCAAACATCTGTATTAATAAAAAAAATGTTTGCAGTATACATTTATAAAGTTGAAGTTTCTGTCCGTAACTTAGAATCTATTGAAACGTTCAAAATGTAACTTTTAAATAGCTTTTTTTTTATTTGACTGAAGTAGCAAACGAGCATGCAGTCCACCTGATGGTAAGTGGTCACTGCCGCCCATGGACATCTGTAATCAACTTCATACAGAACATGGGTTCCACTTGAAGTCAATCACAGATGCGTTGCTACTCCTGAGGACTATGATGGTCGCCTCATGTGAAAGTGTGCCGGCAACCACACCCTTATATCGAAACGCAATAATTGCTTCACGCTAGAAGTAGGTGTAGCGGTGGTACTGCCCCGGTCGAACTACACTGGTTCTACCACATTGCTTACACGATGCCGAAATAAACTAGTCACAAAAATTAAGGGATATAAATAAATGTAAATTTTTCGGTGATAGAATATTGTGCAATTTACAAAACCCCCGTTCGATTTCATGTTTGATCATGATTCTCAGAGTCATTCAAAGTCAAAGTTAAAAAGTACTTTTTTGCTTCGAATGATGATAACTCCACGGCAAATCGTCGTATAGACTTTTTAAATACGTCGCATTCAAGCGCATTACGTTTCCTAAAAAAAGCTTTAAGAAAAACGGATTAAAATTTTTTTTTGAGCTTAGACCTTTTTAGGCGAGAAAAAATTTGGAAAATTTTGGTTTTGGTAGTTTTTATAGGATTTCTCTACGCCCAAGCATGATATTTTTTTATGATCAGATCTGAAAAGTAGACACAATTTGTTTTTTTTTACTGTATCATCATTGTAATCGGAGTTGCAGCTTGTTGAAAATTACCAAAAAGTTCGGATTTTTCTTCATATCCTCTAATTTTTGTGACTAGTGTATACTATACATATGACACGATTTTCTTTATGTTATAAATGTATGGTAATCTTAATATATTTAAATGGAATGAAAAAATACAATTAATACAAGAGTCTCCCTCTTTTTTAAAGCCGGTTATTATTTATTTATTTTCTGATAAGTAATTGATAGAAAGACCTATTTAAATTTCATTATTAACGTTAAATTTTCCTCAACGTTTTGATAAAGTCGAAATCATAAATAAGTAATTAATTTAAATTAGTAACAAATAATAAAAAGGTGTAATTATCTAAGCTATATATTTCAATTCATATTAAGATTTTATTTGACTGATGATAATCACTATCGAATATGATTACAAATGATGCTAAACCTTTTATTTGACACTCTTTTCCAAATATATATTTGTCAGCAACAGTTATTGTAATATTTTTATTTTTAAGAGACCAATCAAAAGAGAGAGACCAAATAGACCAAAGACCAAGACCAAGACCAAGACCAAGACCAAGACCAAGACCAAGAGACCAAATAAAATCCTACCAGATTTTATTTATATAAAAAAATAGAAGGAATGAATACAATAAAAATATTTACAAATTATAACACGTACAAATTAATGTTATTAATTGTACAAACGGAAGCTACTATCCAATTACCGAACAATACAGTAATATGAAGTAAAATATAATAACAGTCGATTCTACTATAAATATATTATGGATTTTACCTTCTTAGCTTTGTTACTTCAATACGGTATCTATAGGGAAAAGTTAATCGCATGTCTTCGCATCGTAAATTGATGGCATAAGTACTCGTAACAAGGTTTTTCGGGAGTTTTGCATTTATCAATATTTACGAGTAGTGATATTTACGATTAACCAAAAAGGGCATATACCTACATA
The DNA here is from genome assembly GCA_949699795.1 of Spicauda simplicius. Lineage (NCBI taxonomy): Eukaryota > Metazoa > Arthropoda > Insecta > Lepidoptera > Hesperiidae > Spicauda > Spicauda simplicius. The sequence continues at coordinate 7,581,623 of OX453063.1, read as the reverse complement.
ATAAATTATGAGAATAGCAAAGATGTTTGTTTATTTAAATGTTGTTTTTTATTAAATACAAAATAATTTTAAATGATAAAGCACTTGTATATCAATACAACTGACAACACAATACTGAGTAATTTACGACGTTTTTCTTATTTTAGATTAAAATGTTTAACGTTTTATAAAAGTATTTTTTGTTTATTGTTAAATCGATAACTAACTAATGTCTATTAATATTAGGTTACGTTCTTTTTTTTCGAAATCTTAAAACTAATTTACAAAGTGTACATGTTGCTAACGACTATTATTATCTTAAGATTACAAGTCTTCTAAAATAAGATGCGTACAAAATACGAAAGTCAATTAAATAAATAACAAACCTTTTCGATCTATAAACAACGAAAACATAAAATTTATTGCAAAAGTATGCGGTCTGCCGCATTTTAATAATAGTTGGTAATTAATTTAGATTCAAGATAAAATAGAGGCGTCTTGTTATCGCTGCTTCAGGCCATTTCATCCTTCAAATATAAGTAAACTTTCCCCATTTATATTTTATTAAGAAATATTGAAACTTCAGTGCTTCAATCAACTTTGTTCCAAGGCTCATCGATTGGAAATGTTTCAAACAAATACACCTAAGTTCTCGTATAAGAAATAACTTTATTTACTTTAACTATTACGAATAAAATATGAATATATTTGGATTTAACGAATCTTGTTTTAATCTTATCTTATTTAGTTTGTACAGGTTTTATCAAATGTGGTATTGTTTGCAGGCTTTAGGGTATTTTTAAGATTTTACTACCGACACAAAAAGTTAACACACATCTAATGAGAGTCTCAATCTAAGAGGCTATCAATCTATATTAGGTTTTGGTTTTTATGTATTGTTTAATTAATTGTTTTTAGCTATAAAAGATGGATCTACATTTTCTTAAAATAATTATGATAATTACCCAGTTACACTAGTACACAGCATACACTATACTCGGTATTTTACTGTTACATTAAATTATGAGAAATTGGGTACTATATTTTCCCACTTAAATTTTATGTAGATACGTAACCCGTGAACTTCTCACAGATGGTCTATATCTTTTAATAAAATACACACAGGAACGTTAAGACTCTATAGTATCAATAAATATAATAAAAATACAAATAAAGAAGTTAAGAACCAATTATAAATTAATATAGTATTACTAATTATTTAAGGAAACTCCAAACTAAAGTAGTATACATAAAAAATATGAACTGATTTTATTTGATAATTATATATCGTGCGAAAAAGGCATTTTGTTTTCGTTATGCATATATGTCTTTATGTTACTGATGTGTCTTTAAATATTAAAATGAGTGAAATATTTTATAATGGTTATATAAAAGATATAACCATTGATGTATTGTATGATATTTTCCGGTTTGCCGATAAATGGCAAATGCGATCCTGCGCTAATAAATCACGTCAACCTCAAAGCATCTAACTTCAGAATTTCGCTAAAAATTAAATTTTTCCCGCAGCCACAAACTTTCCATATTTCATGCGGTTTCATACACGAAGGTTGTATAAGCGTGATTATAAGATGGATATTTGATTTAATGCATTTCGGTATTAGCGAAAGCCCTCGATGTTGAAACGAGATTACTGTTTCATTTTTTCACTATCACGTTGAGGCCGATCTCAATTTGAGCTGCCAATTCGATTAAATTGAAGGCTACATCTGCCTAAAACTCTACCTACTGCATTATGTCGAACATTTTTCATGAATGAAAATGTTTCAGTGTATTAATGATCCAGTGGAAAATTTCGTTTACGGCTAGATTTAATAAAATCCAGCAAAGGTTTTATTTAAGGGCTATGGGCTTTTATTTAGAGGCCAATTAAAAATTCCTTTTCCTGTTACGCGCGGGTCTCTAGCGTTCCCCATTGTCGCGACCGGATCTGCGTGGAGCAGAATTCCGAGATGACTCTTAAATACCTTCCAGTGAGTATAACGAGACTACACGGAATTTAATGAATAGTAGAATACGTCAGCATAAAACACAAAGAAGCATCTAGGTTATGTTAAAATTTCTCGAACTGAAAACAAGGAAAATCTCACTATATTAATTAAATACTTCATGATTTTTAAATTATTTAATAATTATTACTTATTAGTTATGACTTCAGTAAAAATTGTTATATGATAATCTTAAATATGATAGCGCACCCTTTTTGAAGTAAACTGTACATAAATACCTGGTGAAAACTAATTAAAAAAGGCATAAGGGTAAGTATATGAATGGTAACATTAAAAACATGATGTAGGCAGGATGGTGAAATTAATACTTTTTTATTCCACGAAGAGAACCAAGCCCAACAGTAGGATATTTAAAGCTTGGAATAATTTTAAAATAATTTTTGAACGTAATAACGCGAAATAAAACATAAGTACTTAGCCATGCGACAAAATCCGCGCCAAGCAGTCAAGTGCAAAAAGCTGTTAATTAAATTCCGACGCACATTCCCGAATCACGTCCGAGTTCGACGCATTTAATTCGCATGATCATAAATTCACATTGCCGCCTAACACGTTCGACGCAGTCTGTTCGAAACGCGACGTGGATAGTACGATGCCAGCCTAGCGTTCAAGTACTATAAGACATACGCTTAAATTTACAGCAAATGTGTCTCTAATAGATAACATTTTTATCGCCGTAAAAAACTAAATCGAATCTATACAAAACTTATTTAATAGTGCCTGCGTATTTTCACTTATTTTCAGATGTACCATTTTTGTGGATGTAATAGCGATAATAAAATATTAGTAGGTACAAAAGTGCTTACCCTTGCGATGAATTTCGCGCCGCATTGTCAAGTGCAAAAAGCTGTTAATTAAATTCCGACGCACATTCCCGAATCACGTCCGAATTCGACGCATTTACTTCCCATGATCATAAATTCATATTGCCGCCTAACACGTTCGACGCAGTCTGTTCGAAACGCGACGTAGATAGTACGATACCAACCTTGCGTTCAAGTACTATAAGACATACGCTTACATTTACAAACAAGTATGTCTCTAATACATAACATTTTTATCGCCGTAAAAAACTAATTCGAATCTATACAAAACGTATTTAATAGTGCCTGCGTATTTTCACTTATTTTCAGATATACCATTTTTTATGGATGTAATAGCGATAATAAAATATTAGTAGGTACAAAAGTGCTTAGCCTTACGATGAATTTCACACCGCGTTGTTAAGTGCAAAAAGCTGTTAATTAAATTCCGACGCGCATCCCCGAATCACGTCCGAGTTCGACGCATTTAATTCGCATGATCATAAATTCACATTGCCGCCTAACACGTTCGACGCAGTCTGTTCGAAACGCGACGTAGATAGTACGATACCATGCCAGCCTGGCGTTCAAGTACTATAAGACACACGCTTACATTTACAGCAAATGTGTCTCTAATAGATAACATTTTTATCGCCGTAAAAAACTAAATCGAATCTATACAAAACGTGTTTAATTCCCATGATCATAAATTCATATTGCCGCCTAACACGTTCGACGCAGTCTGTTCTAAAGTGTAGATTATGCTATTGTAGTAAAGTTAACACGGTATCTTCTCATTTTTAGCCGATATCAGAATCTATGCATGCATATTTTATGACTTATTTATTACGCTTACCAAGTTATTAGCGGATACCTATGATTAATCAAAAGGTCGTAAAAGATTTATATTTTAAACAGCAATTTGACTCGACAATTATTGAAGCATAAACATAATTCACTGCAATACATCTTTAAAGTCATATAAAGCCACCCAAGCAGCCAAGCTGCTCTATCAATCGGTTTGAGCCTATTCAAAATATTAATAAAGAAAAACCGCTTCTTTGCTGCTATGCTCTTTGATGGCAGTGTGCCGACATAATGTAATATTAAAAACGGTACATAATAAAATTCAAACAAAAAAAAATAACATAAATCTGCACTTGAACGAAAGTTCAAAAAGCCGAATTAAAATGTAGTTTTTCGTGTATTTATTTCGGTTGGTCGTAAATTCGTCACGCCTTCATTTGGGACAACCATCTTAGTCTTCAGGAGTAGCAACGCATCTGTGATTGAATTCAGATTGAATTTTATACCTCAAAATTAAAAAATGCTTAATTTATAAGCTGTCATCAATATTAATTTAATGTTTTATATTATTGTTATAATTAAATAATTATACTTTATTCTATTACTATTACGAATTCTATCATGCAGTCATAAATTACGAATTATAAAATACTATTTATTTAATAAAAGCATAACGTTAACAACAAAGAAAAAAAAAAAGATTACGCCAGCCCAGAGTTATGACGACAAGAGTTCAAACATTCAGAACTAAATAAATATTTTGAAACAACAGTACGAAACAAGTGCATAAATTTCTCTTGGGGGTACTTATACCTACTCGTTTAAGCGGCCAGTTATCTAAGCACGACACAGCCAAAAAAGGGTTTCGTGTTTCAAGAAAGGTCGTATGAAATAACGAGGACTTTACTGAAGAGATAAAACTGCCAAATAAACATTGGTTGCATGCATGTGGCTTACGACCGCGCGCATTATCGTCCGTACTGGTACCGTATGCCGAGTACAATCCTCAAAACGCTGCGTATTTACCGTTAGTGGCAAATGGTTATGTCTAGTGGTCATTACGAAAATACTAAGTGATTTTTATTGGCCTACAATTACCCTCGGGCACCATCGCAAACAATATACATTTGTATGCCACCACTACATAATGTAGGCTGGACGTGTTTTTGCACTGGATTACCCGTTTAAACAAACCGAGCGGCCGGAACACCAAATAAAGGGAAACACTAACCGACGCCCGCGTTATTCTTCCAAAATTAACTCATAAAGCCAAGAGCTGTTGATTTTTTTTCGACCGTAATCTGCTTTAACGGGCACGGGGCCAGTAGCTTTCGTAAATCGCCCGCACGCGAGTACCGCGAAATGGGAATCTTTAAATGCTGTACGTACATTTTTAATGTCGTTTTAATGCCACGCCGAGGCCGATTGTGGCAACAATTAACGTTATAACGAGTTCATTAATGATGGACGATTCAAATGCCGTTTCAAAACGAGCTTTCACAGTTGAGATAACCCGACAGTACAATGCCCGTAAATCTGCAAATCCTGAACGTAATTTCGATAACAGAATGCGCCTTTCATGCGAACGAATCTCGTCATTCGCTCAATAAGCATGCAGCTGGAGGGAAATATAAATAGAAATAACACATTTAAGAACAGAACCACTCAGGGAATTTAATAAAGGGATGAAATATATGTACATATATAAGCATATTGCAGGCGTAGGTACAAGAAAAACAAACGCTTCGCATGCGGCCCCGAAATAATAAGTTGAAGTTGAGTGTATGTCCCGCGCCCACCTGAAGAGATTGGGGGACAGGAATGCTTAATATAGAGTCCTTTAGTAGCACGGGGTCTCCCAATAACACCGCCGACTCCGCAAACGTAGACAAGTTTCTGTTTGTGGCTGATTTTACTTGCGTCTCTGCGATGTGCGGCCTCATGATTGTTGTTTGTTTTACTGTACCTACATTTTGTATAAGCTGCAATTAGACGTTAACAGCATACGTGGCACAGTGCTAATATTAGTTTGGATAGAAAACAATCTACCTACAAATTTAAATTATTAATTGATCCTGGATTGGGATGTTATTCACATTTAGTGTTTAGACACAACTAGATTTTTTTTAACAAGGCAACAAACATACGACTTGGTCTTACAGGTTGTACAGGGTTTGGTCTTGGTCTTAACAGAAATATTGTGAGTTTATCCTAATGGCTTAGAACAACACTACAATCATTCCTGTTATCAGTAAAAAGTTAAGAGCTAGAAAAAATCCTATTCCCAAAATTCATTCTGAAAAAAAAATGCTTTAACATATCAGTTTTGTATAGAAACTTTCATAACTGTTTATTTACAAAACAGATCTTTTTTCACTTCGAATAGCAAGCAACATCTAAGTTTAAAACAAACTTCAATTGGGTTTATAAACCTCACTTCAATTGCTTACTTGTAGTCTGCCGGAACAATAACTTTACTTTGGATAGCCACAAAAGATTTGAATCGCAAACAATTTGAATGCGCATTTCTCGGCTTTATAAAGTCGGTTTAGGACGTCCCGAACTAAATAATACACCAAGTATTTCGGTTGTTTACGTTGGCTGACAGGCTTATTCATTCTATGCACGAAAAGTTCCTGTCAGTTCGCAGCTAACTTCCTCGACTCGGACATCAGGAGTACAGTTGCACAATAGAATAAAGTAGCATCGAAAGCTAGTTGGTAGTTAATAAATAATACAGTAACTGTGACATGCGCAGAGTGCCTTGCCTCTAAGTCTGTTTTGACTGCAAATATCTGCGCTGGATGTCTGTCCGTGCTGCTAATGTTTCTCGATCTTTGAACGCCAGAAGCGATTTTGATTCGGAATACAATTCGTACAGCCAATGCAAAGTATGGAATGAAGTTGTTGAGCTGTGAATATTTTGTAACAGAAACAAAATGATTAATTATGTTAATAGATAACGATGAGACATCATTATCATTACTACATCTTTTAAAGTTATAAGAAAGGGTTGGCTTTGAATTTATCTCATATCAATTTTAAACCTTGTGTTCACAGATACATTCATATATGTATTGTACTGTATTTGGTATGGACTGCAAAAAATTTAAATCCTTTTAAATTACTTTTTACTTGTTTTTATGTGATTTCAACTACTCTCTATTACACAGTGTTGAAGACACACAAATATTATTAACTATTAATATTATTAACTACTATAATTTTAGGGTGTTCAACCCTAAAATTAAAAGTAGCTAATAATATTAGGTATTTATTTTTAGCTTTCCGAACAATTTTTTTGTAATAAGATTTACCGTACGGGCAAGTGGAAAATTAATTTTGTTATATACATATATGGATATGTCAATTGAAATACTCATAAAGCTGTACATATCAGATAACAATGTTATACTATAGAGCTAATTACGAAAGCAAGAGGTCAAGCTCGCATAGCAGTAAAACTACACATTCTCTGGTTTGGGCTAACTTAATTCGTCTTAATGAGGACTTTTGTGCTCGTGGTTGAATGCAAAACTACTTTTAAGGCGTGTTTTTCTTTTTTAACACTCTTACAATAATATTAGGTTTATTAAAACAACAACGATCTGTATATCCTAATCCTAGCTTATTCCAGCGACTCTGCCCTATTCGGTTACGTTTACAATAATAATTTTATGTATATTAATCCAGATAAATTATCTGTGAAAACCGACCAGTAGTTTTTGAACGAGTAACACGCTTTTTATACTCATAGCCCCACAGTAGGATTTTCTCCTTTGTCGTGGGTGCCATGGACACACAAAAGACTAATACACCCAGACCCAGAACAGGAATCTAAACTCATCATTCTGATACTTGTCTGGCCGGAAGTCGAACCTGGGACCCATTGCGCGTCAGACCGGTATGGTAACCGCTCCGCCACGCGGGTCGTCAAACAAACATAGACAACCTTGCAAACTTTCAATTTATATTTATATCGTGTTTGTAAATTAATTATTTTCATTACGTTAAAGAGTACATTAGAAATATTTGTTTGGGTAACAAATTGTGATCGATCTTTTGTTTGCTTGACTAAAGTAATTTAAAAAATGATGAGGTAAGAATAGAATTTTTCAAACGCTTCACGTTAAAGACGTGATGTAAAAACGCTGAAAATAATTGCTTCATTCACCCAAAACTTGATCGAATTTTGCAATACAAAAGTAAAAATGGTTTATTAGTTCCTATTAAAATATAAATACATCTCTAACTATTTTGGAAACGCTAAGCGTGTAGAGAGTTCATCAATTTCTTTCATGCAAAATAACATTACCCTACTACGCCAGAAAGTTTTCGATCGACGTATCCGTTTTATGTAACTTATGCAAAAATTATGCAGAATTCAATACTACTGGGTAGTATCTTGTCAGGGAATACACGGTAAAGGAAAAAGTAAGTCTATTTATAAAATATTTTAGTACTTGCGTATGTATATGTAAGGAGGTAGAACGTATATCAATCGCCCAGGGAGGTACCAACGTCACATCTATTTCTAGCGTGAAGCAGTTCCTTCGTGGAAGGGTGTTATTTCTCGCTCATTTACATAAGAGGGAACTGTCTTAGTCATTGGGACTAGCAACTCATTTATGATTGATTTTAGATATAACTCCTGTTCCATACAAAGTTGATTATAGATGTCCATGGACAGACACCACTTTTAGGTGGACAGCAAGTCCATTTTTTACTTTTAACCTACATATAATAAAAATAACATCGCATAATTTACTTCAATGTTGTTCTATAATAATTGATAGACACGAAAAAATGCAGAAAAAAATTAACAAAAAATAATCGGAATTATTTATTTGTATACGAGTATATCGGATAATTTTGGAAAGTTTATTATAAAGTGAGCATAGTACTATTATTGGATAATGAAACCATTAAATGAGAAGCTTAGGAGACCCTGTTATTTTTTTGATTGTACAAAACATATTTTTTACTAGAAAACAATTTTACTCAGAATTACTTTACGTTTCACAAAAATCATAACCAATGCTTAAGTTAGTTTGTATATCAACATTTTAAACAAGCGCCCGGACGTCGGAAGGCAAATAGTGCGTAATCTTTGTCCCACGGGACCGCTGGTCAGATTGTACCGCCACCGGTGCTGGTTTTGTGCTGCCAGACTCCTCAGATAAGCTTTAACTTTGCCTCGATTTATCCTGTCAATTGTAATAAGCCGTCTAAGCGGATTAGTCTGGCTCCCAAATTCTGCAACTTTTAGCAAGACACTTTCCGAAAATCACGAAATCCCCAAACACTTTGCCTTCCAATCGTCCCTCACTCCACATTAAACAACCCGCCAACAAAATTAACAGGGCAATAAGAAAAAAGAAGTATGCCGTTAAGTTTCCCGGCAATTGAAGCGGACGTGTAACACATAGTGCAGGAAAAGGACGATGAATAAAACACACGTTAATAGGCGGGCGTCTAACAACCCCGAGCGCCCACATTAGCGCCAAACGAATAAGGTTAGTCTGATGGATAAGATTACGTCTCTTCCCTTCCGTTTACGCTTTCGACGGCGGTATTTAAGAGTAAGTAATATCTAACAAAGTGGAGGAAATATACTTTGGTTGCACTTAGGTGCGAGGAGGCTCGACGGCCAGCGGGTCGGTTCCCACGCAATCGTCTGTCTCGCGTTACACCGACAAGAATCCCATTTTTTCTCACGGAATTAAACGAGCGATAAAATTCTTGCGACGTCGCATGAAAATGTGCGTTACCTGCCTTGCATATTTATGCGTGCCCCAGTAATGACGTTTGTCGAGCCTCCCTCGCGGGGTTTCATTACTGCTTGTCTCTGCGGGCGTTAAGCAAACCCTACTTTATAAACAATCTGTGTCAAGTGTTTTCCGATCGTGTTGCAGCCTGCTTGCATTTGTTTTGGCATTATTAACACACTCGCACGTCACATATCAGTTTGAGCTCGCTATTTGCTGAACAAACTCATTGCTCGAACTTTACTATCTCATTCCCTACTTTGTATTAAGTAGTGTTCTAATTAAGGCCGCGTAGAACCACTTATCCGGCTTATTCTAAGAATGTGGATACATAAGTCGTCACTGAACATTACTTGGAGCTTAGCTGCGCGATATCATATATCTCGGTGGAGGGTAAATATTGTTCTTAATTTAATTCTAGTTAGTGAGCGCACGTGGGTGACGGGGTGGCCACAAGTCGCGCGTTGCACATCGAATATTTCAAAGGGAATAGCGGGGAGCATGTTCCAAATATGCTGGAAATATACTCGCTATTGCAAATCTTGCTCGCCCCTAATCTTGAGCCAAGTCGAGTGCTGCACCTGGAGCCAAATTCGTTCCAATTAGGAGGAGTTAGAGTGCGAGTGTCGACTGAACAGCAAATGATGCGGTCCCCGTTAACGTCCTCTGACACTTACGTCGCTTGCACGTAAATAAATTCAGTTACTGTGAGTGCGCGTCATTAAACTTTCTTGTACTTAGCCCAGGCTGTCGCAACGCTTATTAGATTAAGTTCAGAATTTAATAACACAGGCTTGATTTTTGTATGTGCGGGAATGCATGCAGCTATTCATAAACGTCGTCGTAAAAGTGCTTATAAGATAATAACTTTTATTAAAATTCTTTATATATTATTATTGTTTTATTATATCTAAACAACTGCTTCTATTACGACGAGTAATATATTTTTGATAGCCGTAAAACTTAATCCAAAACTGAATAATTTACAGAGCATTTTTCACAGGCAGTTGTATCAGTAAAACTATAGATATACACATGAATTTTGTTTTGTTTCTACCGATATCGACATGATATTATATTATTTGTATATTATTAATACGTAAGCGCTATTCGTGGAATAGCACATATAAAATGATTTACACAACAGAACCAATGGTATCGAGTTGCGATCTTCTATTGAAGATCAGAGAATCCATTTGTATCGCCTCAAATGCTTAGGTAGTAAATCGACACTAGGGAGATAGATAGCAGTATCTGTAACAATATGTATTATCAAGTACAAATGCGGAGAATTGATGAGACGTTAACAGGTAACAGTTTGAAATTAATTTATACTTACTCCTATTAGTTTAATCCCGACTGCGTAAGAATAAAAGTAATGGTATTCAAGCGTATGTATGTATGTTTTTTGTTTTTTTAAAGGTTTTTTTATAAATTTTGAAGTAGGAAGCGAGCATGCAGTCCACCTGATGATAAGTGGTCACTGCCGCCCATGGACATCTGTAAATAACTTCATACAGAACAGGGTTCAATCTGAAGTCAATCATAGATGCGTTGTTACTCCCGAGGACTATGTAGGTCGCCTCATAACAAAGTGTGCCGGCAACCAAACTCTTCCATCGAAACGCAAGAACTGCTACGCGTGTAGTCATGCTAGAAATAGGTGAATAGGCCGGTACTTTCCCGGCCGAACTACACTGGTTCTACCTGATAAAATAAATTCTAATAGATATTAGAATTTAGACATCTAATAGACATTTAAAAAAAACTGTGGTGTGTGCATGGGATTCGAACTTTGGAACCACGGAACCACTCGGGCTCTTAGCCCGAGTTTCAACTATTAGCCTGTAATTTCTCAAAATTAAAAGCAACTATGAACGTATTTATCAAAGTTTTAATAATGTAAAAGTAACATAAAACGTCCAAGTCCACAAAGTACAGACGACATCGACACCGAATGTTTACTTAATATAAAATTTAGCGAAATCGACTTTACGTCGATGGCATCACGGCGAGTACATAAAACGACATGCTCTTCCAGTAGTGATATCCCACTAATGTGCTTTCTCCTGCAATCTTTTCTTGCGATGACACGCTAAAATTTCGAAGCCCATCACCAAAGTTGGGTTATAAACCGATCGGCTTAAGGTGTACTTTAGTTTGTCCATTAGTGTTGGAGTTAGGATAATTCGAAATTTAAAAGCCGCGATGTCAATCTTTATCGCAAGGGAAGTTGTAGGAAGGGGGTCGGCTAAGGAGGGTGCGGCACTGCGTCGATTGTAATCACGCAAATGGTTCCATATCAAAATGTCACATTCGTATGATATTGATGTTTCGTTGTCAATTTTGCGTGCGGGTTGATATGAGCAAGTTTATGCTCGTACACTCGTGATTTGAGTTGAGGGACCTCTTATATCGTTGTATTGAAATAATAAAGCTTATTTGAATCTACTAACGTTTCTCCATAGAAGGTTTTGTGAATATTTATCGGACTATTTTGATGTTATTAAAGATACGCGAGAGAATGTGTCTCAGGGTTAGAAGTAACCGGTGGAAGTCTATGAAGATATTTTTTTGGAATACAAGTTCTTATATCCAATTTATAAACGTAATAAATAAGATAATACAATAATTGGGAAATATAGTAAAATATGGCTCAAACCTCGTATATATTGCACAACTGATAACGGATATCTCTCTATAACTGTGGGTTGCATGGAGAGTAGGTATTCTACAGAGCTAATCGAAGACAGATAAAAGTATTAGTCAAATACGAGTGCTACATCTCGTCTTATCTTTTGTTAGGATACATTTCATAGATCTCCCTCGTCTTCCATAGAACTATCTCCGTATTTTTAACTTTGACTTTCCAAGTTTCTAATTAAATGTATTTAACTCGCCAACAATTACAGATACCAGTTATTCAAAAGTATAAAGCTAGTCTGGTTTAAATGAGAGTAATTATCATTATAACTTTACAAAATATCTTAAAATAAAGCTCCGAAGTCACAAATGAAAGTCTGAAAGACTTTTGGTGCGCACTTTTATTTTTCTATCCACACAGGCTGCCGCTCGCCACTGACTGCGATCGCTTCCATTAAAATAACTCGTTAAAATTTATCATCGACCCCGCTTAATCGCTTTAGCGCCACATCTGGGGTTTTATGATTTTTCTGCTTGCTTTGTATACTTGGTGGTCATTTTACAAAGCCTTTTATTCGCGTTTTCAACACTAGGTGTGTTTCGCACTTGATATGACTGATGTGTATTTTAATTTAAGAATATGATAATATTACCAAAGCCATTTCGTAATTGAGATTAGATCTACTAAGACTGAACTTATAATTTAATTTTAATTACACACCATATTTTTCAATTATTATTTTATCCTGAGAATTGACGTTAATAATATTTTAATATAAACATCACTAGCTTTAACCGTGATCAAAATTTATTGAAATATCATTAAAAACAAACATGTTCTCAATTAATAGTAGATGAAATCTTGTAATTATGACGTTTGTACCGTGGTAGACGATATTTTTAAAATAAATCGATACACAAATTATTTTATTTATATTATGTATTATTAATAATAATACGTGAAGCAAAAACTTGTGATCCGTTTGTAAGATCCTTGCCTCAGACGAAGGAGTCTGAAATTACGTACGGTTATAGTTTATGTAGAGAAGGATTCTCATCAACCCATTATTGGCCCACTGCTGGGCACGAGTCTCCTCTCAGAATGAGAGAGGTTAGGCCATAGTCCACCGCGCTGGCCAAGTGTGGATTGGTGGACTTCACACACCTCCGAGAACTTTTTATTTTAAGAACTCTCGGGTGTGTAGGTTTCCTAACGATATTTTCCTTCACCGAAGGATTTTCTTCTTAGAAGGATTACGCAATACTAATATTTTTTTCAAATAATGCATAGATAAAATCAACTAAAAACACATTACACACACTGCCTTGCATTTGACACAAACACATATAAAATAAACGAAATAGAACATTCTATGTCTGACTATGAAATACATATAGTCAAAAATGTCAGATTTCTCTGTCAAAATACCCGCTATTGCTTTTAAATGCAGCTTAGCTAATTAAATCTATTTTTACCTTTAATATGTGCATTAAAAATAACTTGAAAATTATTACAATTTATTTGAATTTGCGAAATATTCGCATTACTTTGGACAATATGAAGTTTAGTTTTTTATTTAAATTACGGTGGAATTTCGACTGTTGCAATGGGTGACTAGTACTATGTATTACGTTTGTCTACATCGGGTTGACGGTGCTACATAGGGCGGCGACTTTATACGGTACTACGACTCAAATGTTATCGACCATACGTTATTTCACTTGCGGTTCAAGATATCACGATGCATACAAGAAGCAAAACTCTAATATTCGCACTAAATTATCTGTGAAAGATGAAGAACACAAGCCGGTTTGATATCTTACTGGGTATCAGAGACTGGAATAGCAGTAGAAAAATGTAAGGGGGTGACTGTAAAATAAAAGAAAAATCTCATTTGTTCTTTAAAAGTTCTTTAATATTCTTAAAAGGTACATGTTTTTTTTACAAGTTTTAATTTTTTTATTTACTTTTACAAAGACACGCGTGGTGGAACAGCCACGTTACTGGTTTGACATGCAGTCGATTTCGAGTTCAATCTCTGGTCGGATAGATATCTGAATGATAAATTTATTATCATTTGTTTAGTAGTTTAGTTTGCATATTTGTCTTTATGTGTGTCCATGGTACCAACAACATAGATAAAATCCTAGTATGGCGCTAACAGTGAACAAGGCGTTAGCATTACTTCGTCTACATTATTATACTTTTAATGTAAAAGGTCAGAGCCGTAATCACACGGCTAATAGATAATACAAAAATCCTTTAAATATAATTAACCATAAAATTTACGATTTTTTGCTGGCTCCACAATTCGTGGTCATTTTACAACGCTTATAAAATTGCTCACGTAAGTCAATGGAAGCGTCGGCAACAACGTTTTAATACTCCTTTGTGTGGACACATAAAGATATTATTTTACACGTACAAACATCCACAAACGCTAACCTTCGCTCCTAATTATAATATTATTACTTAAACGTAAAAATGAATATTCTCCCGGGTGAAAATCCAATTTGATCAAATTATACCGGATTTTCTGCAGCTGCGTTATTCCGCGGCGCACTCGAAAGATAATTAAATAATTAAGAATGTATGAATGACGCTGTAAAGCCGTTTCCCTGATATTGTAATAATGCAGTCCTCTTGGGCGAAATCTTTTAAATTATTCTCTCACGCTTGCTTCGTAATTACGCAGACGTAGACGCCTACGGTTTCTGTTCATCTTGAATTACCTATATTAAAATTACGCCTGAAAGATTATTAGAACCTCACTAAATTATTTTGCACTCTAAATTATTAAGAGTAAATCTTTTCTTGTTCTTTAGTTCAAATCTTTTGATTTATTTATTTTAAGAGACTCAAGGCTCTTGCGTGACTATCGATAAAATTATAGATTAATTGTAGTAATATTTAGTGTATATTTAACATAAGAAACCAAATTATTAATAAAGTAAAAACTCGGGAACGGACAATAAAATACATAAAATCGCAATTTACAACGATGTTGTTACTAACAGTGCAAATGCACGAAGTGAAAGACAAATATAATCCTCACTGAACGACACAGATTATTGAAACATCGCACCTACCAACATGATAGCAAACAAAAAACTTCCATAGAATTTAGAAGCCGCTTAACAAAACGGCCAGCGCAAGTAGAAATGAAACGTTTTACCTCTAAAAATGTCAAAGGTAGCTTCTTTGGGTTTATATTTTGCGTTTATAACGGTCACCCGCGCGTCGAGATACGAGCAAAAAGAACTAAAGCGTTCGGCCGCTCGTTGCCGAGAGAAAATCTGAGGGGCTTAAACAGTGCCACGTATGAAATAGTGGCGCTCGGTTACATGAAAAAGACGAGAGGAGAAATCGAGTGACAGGACCACGGCGCAGGATTTTCAGTCCGATGCTTTTTTGGGTGGGATTTTAGGAATGGACAGTGCACAAAGCAGCCGCATAGGACGATGCGAATTTATCGCGCGCGCTACCAGTTTGATGTGCGGTCTGTGATTAGTTGGCCGGAAACATCCAATGATTCTTTTGTTGTGCGAGGCCATTTTGCTTAGGTCAAGTGACTTTTAAATTTTAGTCCTTAGTTTTTAGTCTATAAATTTTATTCCTTTACATTTTCAAATAAAATGTTGTAAGAAAAACTATCTCAATGTAATACGGACCCATTGTCCGAGTACTTACGTTTATACCAATTTTAATAATACTTTTATACTTTCTAATATAAAGGTAAATCCTTTTCCTTTAGAATTTATACAAAATATTAATATTTTTAGTAGATATAAATCCTTTTACAGATATAAAAGGCCTAAATTCAATGTAAGGATAATTTTGCGAATATCATATGAGTATAAATTATTTAAGGTTGACCCAAAATAAACTGGAAACAGGACCGTAAAATGATGACAAACATAAATGCGCTTCTCAAAAGTGGACCCTAACGTAGCAAAGTTTGAATATAATTACAATTTAACTTGAATCTAACCGTTTGTTTTACATTTCAGATTGACCCTAAAGTGGCGTTCCCCAGAAGAGCACACCCAAAGGTAAGCGTTCGCGTATAATTCCATTGTGGCTGGATATAAATTGAAAATTATTCCATGCTTTATTAGGCTCCGTCAAACATTAAATGGCCGCAAAACCGTCCTAGAACAGCAAACTCACGATATATTGTGAATGTAAAACGTACCGGTTCAACGCGGCTTGTTTATTTTCAAACATTTACACAAAATATTATTTTAGGCTGGACATAACTCGTGCTGGCTATTAAGATGTTGGCTCATGATGCATAAATAACTAAGGGCTTATAATTTAGTATGCGGGTTGTGATCTTAAGACCGGCCGTGTTCTTGTTACCCCTCTGATTGAATTGCGTAAAGACATACTTAGTTTAATTCCGTATTTCATCCCTTTTACTTCGTTATGACTAACATTATTAAGACATTTTTGATTCTTGTATAATTTCATCTTCGCAACGGAATAGCGTCGTGTTATGTATTTTAGACATCCTTCTGGCTATAAGTGAGATTTATGCCCAGTAATGGGACATGTAAAAGGCCACAGTTGCGTATTTTACAACATCACTTACTTATATCATATAAAAGTTTTATAAATGAATACATTGTTCAATAGATATGTACCGCTTATGCAGCACTTTTTATCTTCAAGTATGAAAATAAACAATAGATTAGGATAATGTTATAACTAAATACATGCATGCAACCGATTCGTTTAAGAACATTTGTATGTGAACGTATCTGTTACATGCAAAATAAACACAAAACTATAAAACATTAAAACGCTTCCTCCATTTGATAATATTAAGTAGTATAAACTTTTAGTGAAAATAGGTACTGCAATAAAATCATTTATACCAAAATTAGATCCAATCCTGAAAATGAAAAGATGATGATGAACTATTACTGTTTTAAGTAGCGAAATAATTTAGAGTAAAAGGTCTATTTTGTTTAATAATATAACTTTAATTTACAACCTCTAAGCGCTTGGTCATTATTTGACGACCCGCGTGGCGTAGCGGTTACCATACTGGTCTGACGCGCAGAGTAGTTTAGATTCATGTTCTGGGTCTGGGTATTTGTTGTATTCGTCTTGTGTGTGTCCATGGCACCCACGACACAGGAGAAAATCCTAGTGTGGGGCTATGAGTGTAGAAAGAGTGTAGAAAGCGTATTATGCGTGAGCCGAGAGCCAGGAAACATTCGCTTCAAGATTCAGCTGAGCCTTAAAACAAATGTACGTGTCCGATTTCAAAAAGGCTATTAAAACCTTTCAAGATGCTAGAACCAGAATGGTTTGATTAGTAAGGTATCATCGCCACACCTATTTCTAGGGAGAAGCATCATTGACTACAGATAGAACACTTTTCCTGTATGAAATTGCTTACAGACGTCCTAGTGTGGCAGTTACCACGTACTATTAGGTAGTCATTTTACTGACTAATAATTGGGTACAACCTATTATTGTCGCACTACTGGGCACGGATTTTCTCTCAGAATGAGAGTTTAGGGCATAGTCCACCGCGCTGGCCAAGTGCGAATTAGTGGACAACTATTATTTTGCTTACGCGTTTGCTACTTTAGTCTTAGAATAATAAAAAGAAAAGCTTAAGTAATCCCTGTTAAATGTGAAAACGTAACATTTAACAATAAGACCAAAACTATCGTGCCATCCATAATACTTCTAACATAAAACGCTTAAAGTTTGAGCGAAATGAAGGTGCTCTCGCAGCGAAATAGCGTTTAATATCTAAATTACATTTATATTAGCGCAAAAAGAAACGTGTACATTTGAGAGATAGCTTAATCAGCTCAGTTGCTGACTGCCCGGCTTTGTGGATTCCAACAAGTATGAGACTGGGGCCCACCGCATTTAATGTAAATTGGCTTCTGACGCTGGCTTGCCATACCTACTTTTTATATTCAAGTAGATACTTTGGGCTTTATTCAACCCTACTAAAGCTTCTGAAATTCGGTTGTCGAATAGTGTAGATTTGTCTATAGCTATATATATTAAATAGTGCCAAAAATTTGTTACTACATGTTTGTAAAACGACACAAGAATACACGATTCAACTTGTGGGTTAAGTTTACGGAAACCAATACAAAAAGAGTAAGCCAAACGACTTTCTTCTACGATAAATAACTTTTAAGCCTGTAAATCTCGGTTTATTTTAATTTATTCAATATTTCCGACAAAGCTATAAATAAAGTAACGCAAGTAACAAATTCGACTCGCGAGACTTCCTCTCGTTTTTATTTAAATAAATCGCAAAGTATTGACAAATCGCCCGTAGAACTGCGGAGTTAAACTTTGTAAAGGTTTTAATTATCGTGTCTAAACTTCGTGCAGATTTATGTATTTCGTTCCGATACGAAATTGGTAATGTAAATAAAATTCGTATCGAATTATAATGTTATCAGAAAAATCCGCGGAAAAAGGCGGCACGCTAGCTCCTTCTTTTATATGGACATTAAACGTGATGGATGGTTTTAAAACATCAGGTTATATTACTCTATCCGGGCAGCCAGTGCGGTGTTGCGTGGCCGGTCAAAGGGGATGCCGGCTATGCGAATTACATGAATACATTAAGGGAGCACTGCCTCATACATGTTACACTATAATGCTCACGAATAAATTTAGAGCATGTTCCTTCATCACAGTACTACCAAACGGCAACTATATATGTAAATTTTGACGGTCTATAGATCCTTCGATAATAACGACGGGCTCTTGATTCTTAATGCGATATCGTCCGGCGTCTGAGGATGCTCGAGCGACGGTATCTCCGAAGGTAAATAACGATGGAATTGAAATAAGAGACGAAGTAACTTCGAAATTGCGCGACCTGTTGGGTGACGTAAACAATTTTCTCAAGAGCAAAGATAATAACTTTTTTGTTCGTCTAATTAATTACGATGATAAACGACGCACGAAATCGGATGATTTCATCAGTACTTGCGGCGCAGAAAATTCAAATTTCTGATTATCGTTTTTGCTGGTTCTGCTTCCCTTCTTATGCAAACAATGGAAAAAGGGGACAACGCTTTCCAGGCGCGAGCTAAGAACAAAACAAACGAATTTTTAATATCGTCTTTATCGATAATTGAGACTCTCGCGAAAACCTCTTATTTTCAAAACTTTTAGAGACTGTGAAAGAGGAATCGTGAAAGAAAATGGAATTGGAAGAAAAAACTTTTTTCATCTTCTTTGTTTGACATTGACAGTCACTAAACTTTGTTTTTTCACAGTGGATCTATTTAATTTAGAATTGATTCAGGGGAATTTAATTGCCCAGCATCTGGCAGATGACTTCACCAGATATTGAATTTTATATTAAAAATTCTTTCGTTTCCACTGGTCACATTTGAGAGGTTGGAAAATGGGGTTGTCGGTTACCGGGCAAGGAATGCACTTACCTATGGGAAAAAAGCCGCGGAGATCGTTTCCTATGAGATTCAAAATGCCGTAGACAAATAAATTTACGTGTGGTGAATTTCTTGCAAGTAAACACGTAGGGGTAATGCTGGGAGCGGGGAACAAAGGCTAATATGTCATCGGCCAAGTTAATTGACGCGGTTTCCGCACCGACGCGGCGGAACGCAGACGTCAGCGTTTCCTCCGCTTACATATTTATACCAAGCGACTGCGCTGAATCGCCAGCCATAAAATAATATGCATTTCTCTTTCAATTTTCTACCGATATAAAAGGTTTTTAAGCTTTAGAGGGCTTATCGATAAGATATCCCTCAAATCAGTATACGGGGATTCGAAATATTGAGTGGTTTTGATTAACAATGTTACAATATTTTTTTTAAGTAAATAAATAATATACCTATCCGTAAAATTATGTATGTTTCAGCAAATAAAGTACGTAAGTATACATATTAAAATATAATTCATAAACCTCTTTAAATTAAAGTTTCTTGTATAATAATACATTTATCGCAAAATAATAAAAAATATCTAATTTGTAGCTAATATATAAGGATCCATTTAATACTAATCGTAATGCTTACATGCTCTTAGATTAGAACGATAACTCGTAAGTCTTACTTACCGAAGTACTTACTGTAGCGTGAACACATCGATTCCTGTCATTGACAAGTTTTCTTGCCGATCTGGGAAATTTCGTAGACTACGTAAGTTATGGTGTCATTTGATAATGAGGGTGGATTTTCCAATAATAGCGCAGATGCTAAGAACAGATGCAGTTTTATTTATAATAAACTAAGCGCATGAGTAGATTGTTTTTAAATTATTATTTATCAGACATCTATATATTAATACGTGAAACAAAAACTTGTGATTCCTTTTAAAATATTTGCCGCAGACGAAGGAGGCTGAAATTATGCACGGTTACAGTTGATGTAGAGAAGGATTACCAAATGCTAAATTTTTTTCAAATAATGCATAAAACATACCTACAATCAACTAAAAACGCATTACACACATTATCTTGCATTTGACACAAACACATACGATATAAAAACGAAATAAAACATTCAATATCTTACTATGAAAACACATGACTTCAAAAATGTCAGATGTCTTTGTCAAAATACCCGCTATTGCTTTTCAGTGCAGCTTAGTTAATTAAAACCCCTATTTACCCTTAACGGGTGATTATAATCAATAAAATTGATTCAATTTATTAATTGAGGAATATTCGTGCTACTTTGGACAATATGAAGTTTATTTTTCAGTTAAATAACGGTTGGATTTCGACCGTTGCGGCGGGTAACTAGTTCAGATTATTCTATAAGTTCCATATATTTGTAGAAATACGCTGTTGTATACTTCATGCAAAGGAATGAATTATACACTAGCGTGTAATACCTTAACTATAGTAATATAAAAAGCGCATAACGTAAGTATCCGTGACATATTAAAAAGTACTGCTGTATAGAAAAATATACTAGTTCGAGTGGCGCTTAAATATCTATTCAAACCTTTCAGAATAGATTCTGCTCTTCAAGATATCTTACTGCTACTATAGCTATTGTACCTCAGAAATCAATGTTAGAACAATGCAGCGTTTGTTAACACATTGTACAATATGAATCCTGAGTAGTGAGTACCGTAGAAAAGCGGACCCTAGAACTAAGACCGGAATTCTTTATTTCTGCGTCGTCGGGAATCGAACTCAATAAAATCTGCGAGTGGGACCGGCATGGTCAGTGCTGCAGGCCGTAAAGGTGTGTTACAATGACTGAACAGACGCAAGGGGGTGAATTATAGCTGGACCGGCGCTCATAACTACTGTCCAGCGGCGCATAAGTCCCGCTGCCGCAGTGAGGCTGCAGCCGAAGACTCCGATATTAATCACCCCTGTTATATCGTGCTTTACCTTTAATTAACGACGCACCGGCACCGAGGTGTTGTCGTGCAAGCTTTAGATATTTATCTAGCTTCAGTTTTTATTTATGGGTAAGCGGTAAAATAATAAAATTATGGGACTGACTTTACAATGGGTTTTCATGCTTTTATGTGAGTAATAAAAATATTAAACATAGTGAGCAAGAGTGGTGGCGGTATTTCAGTCATGCGCTGTAGGAAGAGTGATTAACATTATAAGATAATGGCTGGGCGATAACTAACTTGTCAAGAAGATATTCTTGAAGTGTTAATTAGTAATATGTTTCTCTTCAAATAGTTTTACACGTTGTTACTTCTATAGTGGTGTTCTGCAGTGGGCTATAAAGCTCGATTTTCTGTGAAACATGTATATACTGATGATTTTGAATAATGTCTATATAAAATAAAAAGGCACTTACGTAAAGCTATCATAGATTATATACTAAGGTAAGAAAATTCTGCCAACTTAATATTGCAGAAATTACTAACTTAACCGTTGCTGACCGTACTAGGCGTAGATATGGTACCGCCAAACGTGTTAAGAGTTATAAAAACTACAATAAAAGCAGTTCGAGTGCGATTTCGTGTAACCAGACAACAAAATCGCCTATTTCGTAAGGCGCTATCGTATAAAAAGCCTACAATTTCATTAAACCCACCCTAAATAGTTACAAAGAACTTTGTTATTTGGCTGTCAGTCAGCTTTTAAAGCCCGACAACAAAGTTAAAACGAAGTAATTAAAAAAGAAAACACAAAATACTTACCAAGTCGGAAGCTCGGCTCTCTTCACTTAAATTACTTGCGATTACACCGACAAAACGTTTAATGAAACACGTTAAATCGCGCCAACTGGGTCCGCCGCGCTCGCCACGCCACGCTCTTTACGTCTGCCATAGTTCCCAACTTCACCACTCGGGGGCGCTAGTTTTTCCTCAAATATCTTACCAGTAAGGAGAGTTGGAACTACTTCACCAAAGTCCATTAAAGAGTATAAACTCGCGCCGAGGTGATTACAAATGCTACCGAATTCGGCGACCGTTACGACGTCGATTAGGGCCCTTTAATTGAAAATGTCGCGGATAAACTTCTGACTTCTCGGATAGAAACTATATAACGTTATATAAACGGACTGTATTGGATACGATTTATCGTTCACAAATCCAATTTTGAATAAAATAATGCAATCGAATAAACTTCAACTTTGTTCGGATTCGTAGAACAATATCATTATGAAAAGAAGTTGCTTTAGTTGTATTGTATTGCAGTGAAACTTAAGTTTATTTAAGCCTTTTTCATACGCTTAAAGTTTTATGATTGTCTGTGAATACATAAACAAATGATTATACCATTGACCATGACCATTTTCTATATAAAACATTAATTTATTGGCAATTAATGGAATTAATGGAATTTATAAAAGCAAATAAGATACGTATAGGTATCTGAACGCATCTTAAAAGCAAATCTATCTTAGAGCAGTAAGATCGACAAAGAAGTGAATAATATATTAATACTAAATACATATATTCTACTTCACTATATACTTCTCATATACGTATATACTTACCAATATATGAAATAGAAACACGGATATATATCTATAGTTACTATAAGATGAAATTATAATCACTCGAATATCGGTAGAGTTAAGGATACGGTCTTAAAAAGTCATTTAAAAAGCAAAAGTTCCAGAACCGGAGCATACTTCGTGAAGAAATTGCATTTAATCATGTTGGGACCTTCATAACTTAGCTTTCTCTCGTATATTTTATGAATTTCTAACATATTTCTTGTCAACAATTACTTTAATACAACGTATGAGGATGTTTTATGTGCCTCTAACAATTTTAATAACATAAATTGAAAGCATAATCCATAATAAAAGTTTTCAAATTACTCTATTTACTATTCTTATTTTACTTTGTCTCAGTAATACGATTTAGATTAAATGTTACTATGTACATATGTTAGGGGACCTTGTATTAATTATATTGAATACTTAGGAGCGGAATTCACTCTAGAATTTTTCTTGCTTAGTAGGTGCAATCTACACATTAACGACAAATTTACAAGCAGAGAGAACCATCTTCATTCGGATATCTGTCTGGCAGACTAGAATCTGGAACACACTGCTTGTCAGACATCAAAAGTCGCATACACCTATAACCTGTTCACTTTTAGAAGTGCCTATACATTTGTCGTCTTCAAATAGTACCCTTGTTTTGTATGAAGCTAGTATCAAATCTGTAGGCAATTTGAAGTCAATGTATCTGAAGTCAATCACAGATGTGTTGCTACTTCCAAGAACTATGATGGTCGCCTCATATAAAAGTGTGTCGGCTACCACACCCTTCCATCGAAACGGAAGAAGTGCTTCACGCTGGAAATAGGTCTGGCGGTGGTACTTTCCCGGTCGAACTACACTGGTTCTGCCACCTACAAAACTTAAATAACCATAGGTATGATAGTGAGACCTCTAGAGTTGAACCACGAAAGTTCCTACCTTTAACTTCAATTAGATTCTATACGTATATGTACGGGTTGAACCATAATATATTTCTATTAAAATAACGCATTGTTGTGCCATCCCGCATGCACTTTAGATTGTGTTGTTTTGTTAACGACGTTGCGATTTTAATTAAAACCTGTCTGTACCCTCCAAGGTTTAATAGAATTACGAGTACATTTTTCACATACAACTATTGTTTACTAATAGATTTTTATTACGTTGGAATTAACATTGGACAAAAACGTGTTAAAAAATAACATAGTGCGTTTGAGAGTAATGTTTTCTTTTATGTACCTATTATTTTTTTCATTATAATTAGTAATAATTTTTTCAGCAAGTGATATGTTCATATTTTTTGTATTTTTTTACTTGGAAGTGTATCACTACAAAGCGCGACTTTTTCTCGGATAAAAAAAACCTGATGTAGCATTAATAAAAAATATAAATAATTGAAAAAATATAAAGTTTTGAAGTTTGCAAAGCCGGCGATGCAATGGCGACTCATCTGATGTTGCAAATGTCCATAGGCGACGATGACTCCTATTTTTCATCACGTAGCCCGTCTACCTTATCATCAGGATTAAGTATAAAAAAATCTGCCTTTTACGTTTACCAGTTGATAAACATATTACATCGTTTCATCGTACATCGTGATTCCGCGAAAATGTACTCTATCTTCTCCTTTTCAACTATTTACAGTCAAAATATGATTACGATTATTTTTACTTGTTTTAGTGATAGTGAAGTCAGTTTAATTTTTAACGTAAACATATTATATTTCTAGATCCCATCTCCAGGCACAATTATGTATTACAATTGGTAAAAGCTACAAACTCTAGCACGGCGCTTTAATATATAAGTGATCGCTAATGCTGAGTAAGTTAAATAAAAGTCTTTTTAAAATAAGCTGTATGAAGAACCATAGAAAGTACAGTACAGTAACATAGAGTTAGAATCAGTTTCTTGAAAGAAATTAAAACGGCAAATCGAAGAAGCTTAGAAATGATTCCCCTGCGTGCAGTTGCACGGCATTGACAGTCCGATCAGGTGTTCGCAACCGTAACACAGTTCACCTTGTGTTCTTAGCTCGTGATCGCTTCATGTTATGCATGAGATATAAACTCGTTTCATATTAAATTTGAAACTGTTTCCGGTTTCTGATATCAATCGATGCAAATCGTGAACTGATACAAAAGGTTTAGTTTCACTTAATAATGTTTTGACGTCAACATAATAATTATAACTTCGACACGATCCTTAAAATTAACTTTTTATATCCTAACTTTTAATAGCTTATTATAAGAAAATAACACTTACCATGAAAATAAATGTAGAAGGATGATGACCACTTAATAATAAAGAATTGACGACTCACTTGGCAGAGGGTGTTACCATACCGGTCTGACGCTGAATGGGTCTCGGATTCGATTCTCGGCCAGACAAGTATCTAAATGATTAGTTTAGATTCATGTTCTGGGTCTGGGTGTTTGTGGATTCGTCTTGTGTGTGCCCCTCGTACCACACAGGCAAAAATCCTACTGTGTGGCTATGAGTGTAGAAAGCGTGTATTTTAGACAAAGAATGAATTAATTACAAACATTAAGTATGGTACAAACATCAAACAAAGAAATAAAGAAACAAATTACATTTTTTGGATCTCATCACCAGGTACAGTTATATATTACAAAGCTGGAAAGCTACATACTCTGGCAAGCCGCTTGAATGTATCGGTAAACCATAATTCCAGTAACTTAAATAAATATCGCCCTTAAAATAAGCAATATGAAATAACATGAAAAGTAGAGTTAGAAACAGTTTCTTCAAAGAAATTAAAACGGCAAATCGAAGAAGCTTAGAAATGATTCCCCTGCGTGCAGTTGCACGGCATTGACAGTCAGATCAGGTGTTCGCAACCGTAACACAGTTCACCTTGTGTTCTCAGCTCGTGATCGCTTCATGTTATGCATGAGATATAAACTCGTTTCATATTAAATTTGAAATTGTTTCTGGTTTCTGATATCAATCGATGAAAATCACGAACTGATACAAAAATTTAGTTTCACTTAGTAATGTTTTGACGTCAACAAATTAATTTTAATTCCGATACGATCCTTGAAATTAACTTTTCATATCCTAACTTTTAAATAGCTTATTATCAGAAAATTACACTTACCGTGAAAATAGAAGTAGGAGGACGACAACCACTTAATAATACAGAATTGAAGACGGCGTAGCGGGTTACCATACCGGTCTGACGCTGAATGGATCCCGGGTTCGATTCCCGGCCAGACGGGTATCTGAATGATGAGTTTAGATTCATGTTCTTGGTCTGAGTGTTTGTGGATTCATCTTGTGTGTGCCCCTGGTACCCACGACACAGGCGTAAATCCTAATGTTGAGCTATTAGTGTAGAAAGCGTGTTTTTAAACAAAGAATGAATTAATTACAAACATTACGTTTGTTAAATACAACAAAAGAAAAATAAAAACAAATTACATATTTGGATCTCATCACCAGGCACAGTTATATATTACAAATGTGTAAAGCTTCTAACTCTGGCAAGCCACTTGAATGTATTGGTAAACCATAATTCTAGTAAGTTAAATTAATATCGTCCTTAAAATAAGCAATATGAAATGACATAGAAAGTAGAGTTAGAAACAGTTTCTTCAAAGAAATTAAAACGGCAAATCGAAGAAGCTTAAAAATGATTCCCCTGCGTGCAGTTGCACGGCATTGACAGTCCGATCAGGTGTTCGCAACCGTAACACAGTTCACCTTGTGTTCTTAGCTCGTGATCGCTTCATGTTATGCATGAGATATAAAGTCGTTTCATATTAAATTTGAAACTGTTTCCGATTTCTGATATCAATCGACGCGGGTGAACTGATACGTAAAGTTAAGTTCCATTTGATGTTTTTAAGTTTCAATATAATTAATATGGCATATATTAGATCCCTACGATTTACTTTTTATTTCCAATAGCTTATTAGCAATCACACTTTGCGCGCACATAATTAGGTAGCTTATAAAAAAATAATCGCAAACTTTATATTCATTATAGAGGTTCAAAGTAGTGTAATTATTCTAATATAAATTGTTTCTGCTCTTTTTAATTCGTAATTTATAAGACGTGTGTATCATAAATCAAATAGTGATTGAGAAGTCGCAAGTATACTTTTTTAAATTTTATTCCTTACAATAAACTGAAATCGCATTATCATTTCAATATATTTATTTCCCCTCGGACCCCAAAAATGCTCCCAAAATCCCGAAACGTCAGTCTATACACACTTGTCTTATAGCTGTGTATGTATGTCAAATTTCAAACGTATCTGATGTTCTCTGGAAAAATACGTGACAGAAACACAGGGGTAATTCCATAAGTGTTCCATTTACATTTGTACGACATAAAAACATAACTCAGCGTTCGCTTTGTTAGGGTTCCTTATCCAAAGGGTAAAAACGGAACCCTATGACTTCGCTGTCCATGTCTCCATCTGGCCGTCTTTCCATCTGTCCGTCTATCTGTCACCAGGTTGTATGTCATAAACTACGATAGATGGTTGAAAATTCACTTTCAATATCACAGATGATATACATATTTTATTTGCAGCTATAACAACAAATACTAAAAACTGAATAAAATAAGGCTCGCATACAAAAAACATAATTTTATGCCTTTTTTATAGGTAATACGGAATCCATCGTGGAAGTCCGATTTGTACTTAGCCGGTTATATTATCACATCCAGTTTTACGTCGCCGTCACGAAGTGTGTAATCATGTTGCCGAAATAATAGCAATATTAATTAATAACTTGAAAGTCAACACTCTCACCCTGTCATTAGTTTGAACAGAGACGCGAGTATATCAATCATTACTTGCGTTATCGCTCTCCCACACGACAAACTACAAGTAACTTCATCGTCTGTTCGTCCTGTTTGTAAAAGGGTTACCTATGAAACCTTATAGTTTGAATTAACCCAGTTCAGCTATTAAAATGGAGGAACAGACCTGATAATCTTAATGCAAAACTTTAGAGAACTGATTAAAGAATTGCATTATATTTATTTTATTTAAGTAGAATTGTCAATGTTTGTAGTTAATGGTTTGCATAAGGCAATAAGGTGTGTTATGACACAGAATAATATGCACTTAATATGCACTAAGATATACGTATCTTGATGAGAAATTGAAATAAATCAGATTATTCTACTTTAAGGTGTGTTAAGGTTGTCATTGTTGTTTATTAATTTCCTTAACAAATCAAACATTTACACAACATTCTATGTAAACACAACTGGCCAAAGACGTACAAAGAAAATACTCCATCTCCCAAATTTCTTAAGTAACCCATAAGACATTCATTGCACCGGTCAAAAATCCGGGTCCATCGCATTTCGCCCGTCACTGGCGGCCAATTTAAGTATTAATAAAATGACAAAACGTGACCCGTATAGCCCGTCATCCATCACGGGCACACGTCAAGTGTTGTCCGGGCGATTAAAAAACCTAACCGGACACTCTACAGATAGCGAAAGTATTTTGGGATACAACGGCCGGTAAATGCTCTAGACAAGGGTGAGGTTAAA
Organism: Spicauda simplicius; assembly: GCA_949699795.1. Lineage (NCBI taxonomy): Eukaryota > Metazoa > Arthropoda > Insecta > Lepidoptera > Hesperiidae > Spicauda > Spicauda simplicius. The sequence continues at coordinate 7,553,107 of OX453063.1, read as the reverse complement.
TATTAAATTCGCGGTTAGGAATTTTGGGTTGAAAAGTACGGTGGGCACGCTAACTCGGCCTAATGGGTGTGCACAGGTAAAGGTTATATACCGATTCTATACCGCATCATTTACAAGAGATTAAGACTCATGCCTAATAGTGGAAGAGGAAAGATTCATAATAATAATGGGAGTAACTAGAACGTCTTGGGAATTATACATATAGCAAATCTTTTTACTAGTAATAAAAATTAATAAACTTTATAACCGAGTAAAGTTTATTGTTATTGTCGAAAATGATAAATCCAGAAAATGTCAAATATTCAAAAATTATTTCTGTAATTCTGCTTCTGGAAAATACTATCAACAGTGTAAAATTAATGTAACGCATATTGACAATATTCCATTATATGATTTAAGACTAATATTATCGCGGAATTGACACATTTTAATACTTAACGAGTACTCACGATATGCGCTTTTTGAATTATTTTTGCCGATATTTCGACCCAGTTGCATGGATCGTGATCGCGGCGAAACCGAATATCGTTAGTACCCGTTAAGTATTAAAATATTCCATTAAGTAAAAAGTTTAAAATGAGTAATTGATATATTTACAAACTAGAAGCAAACTGAAGAAAGTATATCCTTTATACAATTAGTCGTGGCCTGAATAATCATTTAAAATAAGTTAAGCAATAATTTTCCGTATTTGCGTTTAAAAATAATATTTAACATTACACGCACCCGATGTCTGTTTTAAAGCAGTTAGGGGCCGCATCCGGATTTAACAAAAGTGTGTAATATTTATTACGGCTACGATCGCGACCTGCGCAGATTGCGAGGTACCGAACATAATTTGTATGTGCATACCGAATGTAAAATGAACACGTATTTCAAAGATTAAACGTATACGATACGTAATTTAGACATGCAAAAGGAAATTATGTGCGTTTGATTTAAAAAAGACAGTCATGAAGACTGGATATAGAAGTGAAAACTTAAAAAAAATAACGCAAGAAAACATATTATATGTATATATATTTATACAGTATATAGCTCATGAAAATTGCTCGGTGACGATGACGCGATATCCATGATTTTGTTCACCCAAAACTTTCTTAACGTGTCTTAAAAAGTTGTCACTTCGAAATAAAATGATTTTTATCAATTAAAGTATCGTCACGTTTCTCTGAAATAGTATTAAAACGTCATTCAAGATACCTTTAGCTGGATATAAAAAGTCAAATCCTAAATCCTTAAATCCGTCGCCGTACGTAGATATAATAAAGTTGATGTCAAATCACGAACATAAAAATAACATGTAAAAACCAACGTAATATGGAATGCTTTTCGGGAAGAGAAAACATGATTGAAATACCGCCCGGAGGTCTATAACGTTACTTATATTTAAGCCTGAAAAGGAGCGCGTTTTGAACTGAATAAATAACTGTGAAAGGTTTAGTCAATTTTATTTACAATGGTATCTAGTAAAATTATTGTTACTTACCACACATTTAAGTCGCTAGCACAATCTAAAACTGAGAAGTTATAAAATTTTAAAAAAATGCACACTGTTTATGTTGCACAGCCTTTTGTAGTTTAGTTGCAAAGCTATAGCATTATTACAATCGTATGATAGCAAAGTTATGACTCCTACTTTTGTAACGTATGAAAAAAGTAACACTTAAAAGGAGCCTCACTTATTTCTTAAGGATAGTGACAGTGAAATCTCTCATCAACCCATTATTGGCCCACTGCTGGACACGGGTCTTCTCTCAGAATGAGGGAGCTTAGGCCATAGTCCGAATTGGTGGACTTCACACACCTCCGAGAACTATTTTTTTTTAAAGAACTCTCGGGTATGTAGGTTTCCTCACGATGTTTTCCTTCACCGAAAAGCAGTGATAATGAACTTCTAATACGCACATAAATCAGTGGTGCGTGCCTGGGTTTGAACATCGGACCTCCCAATCGAGAGGGCAAGTTTCAACCATTAGGCTATCACTGCTCTAGTGACAGTGAAATACTAAAATTTTATTTCATAAAATTGAAGTAGCAACTGCATGCTGCAGTTCGTCTGGTGGTATGTAATTACTGCCACCCATGCGTATTTATAACTTCATTTAGAACAAGTTTTCTACATGACATCTATCGATGAACAGAAGATTTACTTTCCCTCAAGACCAAAGATGGTCGCTTCATATAAAAGTGAGCCGGCAACTAATCTCTTCGAAATAGGAGAACTTATATAGGTGGTAGAATTAGTGTATTTCGCCCGGGGAAGTACCACCGCCATACCTATTTCTAGCGTGAAGCAGTTTTTGCGTTTCGATGAGAGGTGTAGTTGCCGGCACACTTTTATATGAGGCAACCATAGACCTCGGAAGTAGCAACGCATTTGTGATTGATTTCAGATAGAAACCCATGTTCTATATGAAGTTGCTTACAGATGTGGGCGGCAGTGACCATTTAATATCAGGTGGATTTTATGCTCGTTTACTACTTCAATCGTATAAATAAAAATTGAATTACGCTAGAAATAGGTGTGGCGGTGGTACTTCCCCGGTACCACATCTACATGTGATACCTTACCAGGTGAATCGTACTCGTTCTACAATCTTGCTACTATTTTAAGTTAATTCAATCAGTTGGACTACTAAAGCCTTTGCTGTCTCACTGTTTCAAAAATATGCTGCAACCAATCAGACTAATTGTAGCATTACATTTTGAGAATTCTTGATTTCGTAATTATACTCGTAGTAGATGAACTTATTCGTAAGCTTCCACGTTGCAGGGACATTTCAAGACTAATTACTCTTGTAATATTATTATGTAGTCTATTATAAATTTGAGATATCATTAATACTGTTACTGTCGCCAATTTTATGAGTATCAAGTTAAAAGAGAAGAGACATAGAAACTACTTTTTTATTTACTTAAATTTATGTATTTTACTGGCCTTATACAGTGTATAAATCAAAATTCACATAAAAACAGCTATCGTTATAAAACAATTAACAGTTGACGTAAATAGCTTCAAAGTTTATACACCGACGAAGGCATTTCCTACTTGGGGCATGTCAAGTCCTAACCGTAGTTAGTTATGTTTGAGAACATTTTAGCGGAGTAAGTCCGGGGTAATGGGGTGTCATCGCACATGATGGGTCGTCGAGCAAGTTACTGCCTCATCAGGACTGCGGGCACGCCGACGACGTCCTTATTGACGCCCGTTATATGAAATATGTTTGAGTAGTTGTAAACTAACCTTAATATCTTCTTAGAGAGGTGCTGAATCTCTCTTTTTGTAGTTTATCGCCTATAGATGTTACTTGACAGTATCATTATATATCGTGAAAAATGTTAAGAATTAGGAAAATAACTTAAAAATAGATTAAGAAGCAGTCAGTGAGATAAACCGAAGAATAGGAAATATTCTTGTTAATCTTTGTTACCTTAACGTCACAAGCATCATCACTGAACGTAATAAACAAGTGTATGAGATCTTTTAAGGCCATACAATTTTGATGCCTGTTGTAGTGAAATTATTATAATTCAGTGAACGCCGCACTTTCAGTGCCGTGCAAATATTTCATGTCCCTCTGTGCCATTAGGAGTGGCGGTGCAGGGCGAGGGCGGTATGAGCTTCACTACGGCCTCGCGGTGCATAGAACCTCGCGCTTCACGGACATAGGGCCTTGTGCCAAACTTTGGCAAATCTTTTTTCCAAGACTTGGGTTGGGGGGAGGATTGGGCGATATTTTTTGTTTGGTCGTCGTCGAAACTGCAATTCGACTTTAATCAGCGCCTCGCAAATCCTGCTCGCCCACATTAAGTTTAGGTCTTGCGCCGCCACTGGCCATTAGTATAAGTTTATTACGTTTTCTCAAATTGCTTAAGTTTGCCATACATTGTATGGCATACTGTGTGTTTTTCAATGATTAGCGAAAACGTAAAAAAGTCATACTACATACTAAGACACTAGTTAGGTTAGTACTGGTTAACCTACTGTTGTGGCCGAGCGATTAGTCTTGCACGATAATATTGAGCCATTAACAAAGGTACAATGAACTTTTCTATATACTGATTAAATAAACTGAATATTCCTCAGATAAGTCAAAACCAAGTAAAAAAAAACATAGCCGGTGTTTAGTCAAAGCCCCGCCTTAATTATAATTATACGCATCCAAATCTTATCCACAGCTGATTCAAAGTAATTCTGAACTGCTCAATTTACTTTTAAAATCTATGTCAGTATTTTGAGTCATAAACTCACAGTTACGAGGATGTTCGATTGAAACCCTTTTGTATGAAATATGTTCGGGTAGTTTCAGCAAGGACAAGCACCGTAATTACTATTTTAGTGTCCTGCCTAGCTACTAGGCTGTTGAGAGTTTAATTATTTTATTTTAGGAGGATATTTTATTAGGTATATACTTCAGTATGTTATAGTAGTGTCAACTTGTAATTGGATTAAGTACTTTATTATCTAGTTCCGACACAGATATAAAAGTAGGAATTGTAAATGATAATTAATTTACTCGTATTTACTTTTTTATTATCTAATCGAAGCAGCAAAGGAGAATGAAGTCCAACTGATGGTAGGTGGTCACTGCCGCCCATGGACATCTGTGAATAACTTCATATAGAACATTCCTAATGTATAACTGTCTGATCTTTTTTGGGTCATGCTAAAAAATATCTTAAATAAAATATATTCCATATAAAAAGAAGAACGCTGAGCCGACGATTTTATTTAAGTCAATGGTATATACTTTTTATTTCATCAAATCTTATGTGATCTTGCATTTTGCTCGTAATAAAGACGTAACATCTTTCTTATTCATTGTTAATTTATTCAAATAGCAGTGTGGTCCTAACCAATCTGCATGGTTCTTTAGCCACCCAATACGTATTTAGATTTTTCACTACGAAAATTTTCCCTTCAGGAGTCTATTTTATTCCTCTATCCATGAATCTTCGTCAGCGATACTTCACCATGGCGCTCAATGTCGTACCTACACCACCTAAAATTGGACGTCACAAAGTAAAAACAACGAACTAACAAAAACTAACTAGTTTCGCTATGTATGAAAAGTTAATACAACGCACATAGTCGACAATTTTTTCGAATATACCGCGACAGTTTTAGCTGTCAATTTTACGTTTTACATGCATTAATTTTTTATCACTCTATGACTAGCATGAGAGATAAAAGGTAAACTGTGTGAAAAAAGCCTTTATTCTGATATCGATATCGGATTTTTATCGAATTCACAATTTTTGTTACATATATACGTTTTTTCATTTGAATGTTGGTTGCTGGCTTTATAATCTTTACTGATTTATTTATATGAAGTTATAAAAGAAGTCAATAAAATTTGCATTAATATTAATGTAGCTTTCAATAACTATTCCATACAAGAAAATTCGCGTCTATGAGAAGATTAGATGGTGCAAGTGACTTTATACCCGGACTATCAAACGTCTAGTCTTAGTGTAACTAAATAATATATGTACGACTATCTAGGAAACTTAATATCAGAACAAACATTGCAAACAAAAGCGACGCTTTGTTTCAAAACATACAACTTTGACATCTGCCAAACCAGTACAAACACAATCCAGCGGAAGGCGGGGGTACACAACCGACTTAAATCAAATAACTGTATTGCTTTTAGCTGGTTTTAGGTTGGATATACACGATTAGGAGCCGCACTCCCGATTTTCGACAAGCGGTTAATGCGCAACTAGATTTTGATTAAGTCGCTTAATTTTCGCAAGATTGTTAAGAGGATTCCGTTTATATGCTATAGAGCTGTCTAAACCGTTTCCTTTTGATATGCTATTTATTATACAAACTACCAATACTTTCTAACGTATGTAAATTGGAAAATAATAAATGCTATTTAATGTATTAATTTCTAGTATCATTTTTTGCGTTTCGTACCATAGGGTCGAAACGGAATCCTGTTACTAAGACTTCACTGTCCGTCTGTCCGTTTTAGTATGTTATGGTTATATTCATGGTATTTGTTATGTAAATATATTGGCTGACTTTTTTTTATCTGACTGAAGAACGTACGAACATACAGTCCACTTGATGGTAAGTGGTCACCGCCGCCCATGGACATCTGTAATCAACTTCATACAGAACATGGGTTCTATCAGAAGTCAATCACAGATGCGTTGCTATTCCCGAGGACTATGATGGTCGCCTCATATAAAAGTGTGTCAGCAACTATACCCTTCCATCGAAGCACAAGAAATGCTTCACGCTAGAAATATGTATGGACGTAGCACTTTCCCGGTTGAACGACACTGGTTCTACCACCTTGAACTAAGCTTACAAGCAGATTTCAATTGATCTTTCAACTAGATGTCGCTAAAACATACTTCATAACCAGTACATCGACGTCTGTAACCATAACGTACGTAAAATAGGGTACTTCCAGGCTGAAGTAGCGTGTCCCCGCCTCGTATGTACATAGCCTAAGGCGTCAAGTGCAATAGCGTCGCGGCGGATGTTCTGCTCCGTCTCCAGTCTGTAGTCTATGATATTGCTCCACGCCCTTTGCGTGTTGCGCGGAGCTTAAGCTACAGTATATGTATTAAATCGGTAGTTTAACTTAATACTCGCCCCAATGACGCATAGTCAGACGCGTTTGCGTAAGTTGTAATTAGTTTTTAAATATTCCGTACGCTTTCTTGTTGTCGTCAACCCATTATTGTCCCACTGCTGGGCACGGGTCTTCTCTCAGTATGAGAGAGTTTAGGCCATAGTCCACCGCGCTGGCCAAGTGCGAATTGGTGGACTTCACACACCTCTGAGATTTTTTTTTAAAGAACTCTTGGGTGTGTAGGTTTCCTCACGATGTTTTCCTTCACCGAAAAGCAGTGATAATTAATTTATAATACGCACATGAATCAGTGGTGCGTGCCTGGGTTTGAACCTCGGACCTCCCGATTGAGAGGGCAAGTTTCAACCATTAGGCTATCACTGCTCACGCTTTCTTGTTATGGTGAAGATATTCTTCCACGTTTTTTTAACTTTTTCACTAGAAATATTAAATACCTATTAAATAAATTAGTCCAAAACTCTCATAAGTATCATGATTGATTCTATTTGATTGATTCTATTGACGACCCTCGTGGCGGAGCGGTTACCGTACGATCTGACGCGCAATGGGTCCCGGGTTCGATTCCCAGCCAGACAGGTATCTGAATGATGAGTTTCTGTTCATGTTCTGTTTGTGTATTCGTCTTGTGTGTCCATGGTACGCACGACACAGGAGAAAATCCTAGTGTGGAGCTATGAGTGTAGACAGCGTGTTTGCGTGTATGTATTTAAATTTAGTTATGGATTGGTTTGCATCTTAATAATATAATAATAATAATAATAAACGGGCATGCCTTCCACCTGATGGTAAGTAGTCACTGTCCATAGATGTCCCATGGACATCTGTAAGCAACTTCATATAGAAAAGGGGTTCCATATGAAGTCAATCACAGATGCGTTACTACTCTTGCTGACTAAGATGATCGCTTCATAAATATAAAAGCTTTTGACCATATTTTTCACAGTTTTCTTTTAGATTATGGTCGGGTTTTATGTTTACTGGTTGAACTGGGGAGCACGCGCCCGCGCTGCGTTGCCGCTCTCGAGATACCGCGAGCGTGACGCTCGACCTAACTGCTCCAGTTTATCCCTTTAATTGCCTTTTTTCTGGAGACTGGCTTTAAGCGCTCCCGCCATATCTCCTCACGTCGCAATTACGGAGACGTCTTATGATAAATCTGCCGTAATTTGCATGAGATAGCATACGCTCTCAACTTTCACGCGAAGCTTCCTACTCTTGTCATTTATTAAGTTAGGGAACGTTTCCAAGAATGAGAATGATCTATTTAACTACTAACTAAATAGCGTTCTCTCATTCCGTTTATAATCGCTTTATAATTTTTATCTCACGAGTGAACATGCAACTGTCCAGAAGTTTCTCATTTTCACGTGAACGTGCAAGTGGCAACTTTAAAAAGTAGGTAAGCATGCAATATTTGAAACAATTTGCAAACAACAATTTCGCGCTCATACAATTTTTCTGTGCGGAAATAAGACGGTAAGAGGCAAACAAAACAGACGGCACAATCTCCGTGTTGCAACGCGGCGAATCGGCGGCCGACACCCCAAGGCTTCGTCGGTGCGCTCGCCAATCTCGAAATTTTTTCAAGCTATGCCTGCGAGTGGAGCGGAGGTAGAAATTGTAAAGTCAGCGTAGCGCCCTGCGGACTACGACGGCGGCTATTTGTCGAACGATGCGCCAAAACATCGCATCGCAATCGCACGGAAAAATTATTCCCCGCTAGATTGCTACTCGCCCCTTTTGAAGGTGCATTTACTTTGCAGGTTGGGATTTCTGTATTGTGCGGTGCACGGGATAGAGTTTGTATTATCTTTTTGGCAACCGATTCGATGCCGTCGCTCATTCCATTCAATGCGAAAATATTTTAATGGAAAACCGAATCTTTATAAATGAGAAAACAATATACGATACAATAAAATGATTTGTTAAATTTTATTGTGATTTTTTAAAGGACAATGTCTGGTTACATTTTTATTAATGATCTTTTTCACCAATTCTACATATGGAAACATAATTTAAGCACATAGTACTATATAGTCATATTTTCGAAAGGTAATGAACAATGTTACTTTTAAAAAAATATATAAAATTTCAAGGTGGTAGAACCATCAGGTGGGTACCACCGTCACACGTTTTTTTAGCGTAACGCAATTCTTGCATTTCAATGAAAAGGTGTTTGCCGGCTCACTTTCTCCAAGGAAGACTCTGTTCTAAGTTGCTTATAGATGTTCGTGGCGACAGTGACCATTTACTTTATGCTCCTTTGCTACTGTAATCATAATATCGCATACGTTATGTACTTTAAATTCAAATACAACTTAATTTGCGACAGTAGACTTTGCTACAGTGTGAAAATAATTTCCATTTAGCTTTGAAAACGGATTCATATTTGTCAGTCTAGAAATCGCTTCACATGCTTTGTTACGAAATTAATTCTCTAAGAGAAAGCTCCATTGTGTGCCATAATACCGGCTGTTATAGTTTTTGACGTCTGACTGGCCGGCAACGTCATCACAATTCCGAATATCCGCTCGGTTACGTTCAGACAATCTCTTCTAAATGCTTTTAAAGCTGTTTTAAATTGATTAAAACCATTCTTCTCGACGTAACCGCACTAACGTTTTTAATTTTTCATGTACCTGAGTTCAATATAATATTTTTGTAGAGCACCGAGCAGAATGTTTCACGTTTACTCACGTCTCCTTCTTTTACGTCCAGGCAATTCTGCTTCACAACTGTTTACTTTACTAAAAGCTTTTCGATTCAGTTTAATATCAACGATCGTTTATAATCAAACGGGGAGTCCATCAAAATAATCATTTGCTTTATGAGAGCATTGATGATATGTGACATTCGATTCGGTAATTAATGCAAATCAATGGGTGGGACGTGCGATTGATTCTGGACTAGCTGAAAGCCGATCAATTACGTTAATGAGCTCTGAGGATCCGTATCGCTGACGTTTCAATATTATGCAAATGTTCACGCTTATTTCTGGGTGAGAATACCATACAACCTTGGGCTGTACCGCATAGGTCGATTTAATCATGTACATGGTTTTGTATTCGATGTTTAGACCGTTTTAATAGAAGGTAATCATACATGGACTTGTTATTAACGATTTGGCATTAACAATTTTGGAGCTTTGGTTAGAATAAGCAACAAATATATTTTAGTAAAAACTTCAGTTATAATTGGAATTATAATATACATGGTACATTTGTACACCTGCGCTTTAAGATTTGGATATCGGTAATTCTGTGTATAAAATACATTTACAAAAAATGAAGACAATATATCAGAGATCATAAATAAGATATTGTTCCTTTTTAAATCGTACAAACACCTTGTTAGATATTACTTTCAAAATATTCAACATCGGCATCTCTATAGTTTTTGGTATTTGGGTGTATCATATCCAATTACCAAATACAAAATTATGAAGCATGTTTTTCAATATACCAATCAAATCAAATCGTTTATTTGCTTGAATATAGTTAGGTACATACAGTTCTTAAAATTATTTTTTCCGCTATATTCCACAGTTCCGCAAATATTAAACTTTTTAAAAATTATTCATAATATTTAAAATAGCAATTGATTAAATTAAAATTAAACTATGATTTATAAATTTACATTAAGTAATTGCTGTTTAACTGGACATAATCATTCATTTGTATCTTGGTGATACCTTAATGTAACCAAGTATTGATACTGTTTCAAGTGTTATTTAAGAGGGTTCAAATATTACGAATTTAATCGACATAATATTGTACAGATATCTATATATCTTGCAGAATAATGAGACAAATACGCTGGTAACTTGCAAACCGGTGACGTGAAGCATCATAATCGGATTAGTACGGCTGTTGAACCATTATAATAATATCACCAGTCAGTTCCGAAAATAGCATGACTTCCTACAAATATTCGGTCACTCGGAACTCGTAACATTACATAATAAGCTGGGGAATAATTTTCTTATATTCTCTAATTAATTACCGTCATGGAATAAATAACTTGGGTTTGTTTACTTTGAATCAAATGTAACCACAGTACGTTTTCAACACTTCGATATTGTATCATATTGTGTATGTCATTTAAACGCAGGTTTTTTATTATGAGACTTGGCGGTGTTGAACATTCATTATGTAATATTAATGTATTTTTTTTATTTTAAATTATTTTAAACTTATATATAAATTTGAAAGAAAAATATATATTACGTTTATTTATAATTAACTGAACTCTGCAGCTTCGCTCGCATTAAAAAAATCGATATATCGATTGTCCCGTAAGAATAAGAGATGTTCTCATAATAAAAAGTAGCCTATATGTTAATCCAGAGTGTCAGCTAACTCCCTATCAAATTTTGATCCTATGAAAATCGCTCCAGCCGTTTAGACGTTAAAAAGTAACAAACATACACTTTCACAAACTTTAGTCCATAACATATTACTATATTAGTATTATAGTAGTAGTATTAATATTAGAATGATGAAGTTATAACGATTTACGTTAGGTTGTATGATATAAGAGTAACAACTAGGAAATACGCTAAGCCGGAAGAAGGCAAGGCAACGCTAGTTCTCGGGAAATAAAGTACGTACGTATATGTATTAGAAGGCTGCTAGTTTTAAGCCATGTCGTATGATAAATTGTAATACTTATAAAGAATAGTGTACAAATGGTAATACGTATAAACCAGCGTCAACTCAAACATGTTGTGCAGTTAATAAATTAGATATTGTTTACAATTAAATGTATTATTATTGAACTACAAGTATATTGTTAAAAATATATATTTGTTTATCTTTATATTAATACGTGAAGCAAAAACTTTGCACCCCTTTTTACGAACATTACGCGAACAGAGGAGTATGAAAGTGATTATAGTTTAGTTTATATAGAGAAGGAGCGCAGGATACGGATAACACATAGACGAAATAAAACATTAAGTTTTTTTATTAAACTATGCGTTATCGCTTTTAAATTAGGCTTAGTCAATAAAACAGTTTTGCTATAATGGATGTTTTTTGATGGATGGATTGATGCATGGACAGGAAGTTAACGAAATACTTTGGTTTAGTAATAAATACTCCTTTCATACCTACATTTTGAAATACGAAAGTCATCTATTCGTATAATTTTCATAAATTTGAATACATAAACAATATATAGCTAGAAATCTGACATCATAGTTGAAATTGATACGTAGAAGCTGGTAACACTGCATGGTAACCGGATCAGAGTAGCTAATGAGTGACTTTGTATGGGCGATCAATATTATGCAAATGCTATCAGATAGTTGCTTGCAGGCATCCAATCATTAAGGACTCTAGATTCTATGACCTCTATGACAGAATATTATGTTCGTGTTTACAATTTTATTATTATAACTTGATGGCCTAACAATAGAGAAAACTGGCTGTCAAATTTGAAGAATATTTTGTATATTGCTAATCTAGATATTATAGCAAACTGATGTTATAGTAAGTACCCACTCAATACTTGAATGATATATTTATTAATTTGAATATGACAAAATATTAAATAATTAAAATTAAATTAAATTTCATAACTATATGTATATACAAAATAACAATACTTGGGTTATTATTATGTTAGATTATCTGTGTTTCATTATCTGTGCTTAACTTGAATAAGTTTAAATCTAAAAATCTGAGAGATGCAAAATTTTGAACATTACTACACATACATTTGCTGGATTTATTCACCTAACAATATTATTAACACGTTGCTGACAATTCAAATAAATTGTTTTAGAGATGTATTAATTATAGAAACACTTTTACCCGCGGCTTCGCCCGCACGGTCAGAGGGAATTAACATTAGCATTTGATAGTGTGATTCAGAACTTGCATGAATTTTACTAACGCCATCTATTAACAACGTCTGGAACTACTAAATGTGTATCAACTAATAAAACATCGATATTCTCATGGGAATGATAGAGCGCGGCAAAAAGTAGCCTACGTCACTCTCCGCTCTCCCATCTCCCAGCATATAAACCATATCATATAATAGCTATATGGCGACGTGAAAGAGGAACAAACACACTTTCACATTATAACATTAGTATGGATTGTGTAGACTGTAATTATCATTAATAGAAGCTAAATAATCAGCAGGAGTAAATTAATGTTGAACTTCATACATCAAAGTTCATTAGCTGGATTTATTCGCTCAACACGTTTAATATTATTAAGACGTGCATTTGTTACAGAGAGCAATTTGAAGTACTTATTAATTAGCTTTAGAGTAGTACGATTATCACCAAGACTTATTGTGTGGTCGTCATCGATAGAAGCTCAAACTCTGGCAGAATTAGCATAATATTGAACATCAATACAACTGTGCTCGTTAGCTGGACTTACCCTTATCATGTTCAATATTAGCAATGGAAATAATAATTCTTACTATAGATTTACCGTATAATTATTGGCAGAAGTTGTTTAGACTTCCCAGAATTTATTACTTATCGAGGATCAGTAGTATAAAGGCCAAGAAGAATTCAAATAGAACGCAGATGTATTGCTTCCTCTAAGAATATATTTTGTTATTCAGATTATAATCAGAAGCACAGTTTCAAATTGTGATTTGCTACTGAATTCTACTAGTATTATATATACTGTGTTTATTTCGAACGTTAGTACTAATATTCCAAAGCTTTTAAAACATTTTTATTTGAACTGCGAATCGATTCGTGGTAACGCACGTTCAATAAATAACATTACAATATCTCCGTTGAGCAAACATAAAAACCATATCCACTCAGCTTTGGATATAGACCTCGGAACTGTATTGCGTTCACTTACAATATCCCACTTACGTGCAATAAACTATATCAAACAAATAAAGGACTACCATAAGCACTCTTGTTGGACGTAATATCACGTTAGTAGTCATAAAAACTACGCGGATAGAGTGTAAACAATGGTAGGGTTGGTAAGATGACTCCCCTTCTGCTAGGTTCCATATCTCGTCAACCCATTATTGTCCCACTGCTGGGCATGGTCTTGTATCAGAATGAAGTTTAGGGCACAGTCCACCGTAGTCCAGCTAGGGTTGTGTGAATGTTCTCAAGCAATTTCAAGGTTGTAGAATGGTGTGGTTGCTGGTCCACCGCGCTGGCCAAGTGCGAATTGGTGAACTTCAGACACATCCGAAAACTTTTTTTAAAGAACTCTTGGGTGTGTAGGTTTCCTCACGATGTTTACCTTCACCGAAAAGCAGTGATAACTTATTTCTAATACTCACATAATTTTAGAAAAATCAATGTAGGTTCAGCCTGGGATTGAACCGCGGACCTCCTAGTCGAGAGGGCAAGTTTTAACCATTAGGCTATCACTGCTCTAGGTTCGATATGGCTCCTTTCATTTGCTGCAGCAGCATTGTATCTGACGTATTGTAACTGTCACTATTAAAAGTACAATTATGATAACTGTGGCTCGTATTCACAGGGGACAGGAATTTGTGTGACAATCAAATATTTATATTTTGCTCGTTTGCAGTTGGACTCAAAATGTTATATAGTATATGAAATCTATAATAGTTTATGGTTTAAACTCACGTATATAAATATCGATAATAATAAGTAATTTTTGTTAATGTCTATTAGTTTTTAATTATATTTCGTAAAATTATAACATTTTGAAAATTTTACGAAATATAATTAGAGAGAGAGAATTGAAAAGTATTTACTACTCCCGGCATTACTTAATAATAATCAATGCTGTTACGAATATGTATGAATCTTAAATATAACGCTGCTACATGAGGTCAATCTGATGCATTCCTGCATCTATGTACAAGTCAAAAAGTTTGATAATGTTCTATATGAATTTTAAAATAAAGTTTGATGATTCTTACACTCTAGAACAAGATTTCTTACCCTCTCTTAACATTTGTTTTTATCTGACTGAAGTAGCAATCGAGCATGCAGTCCACCTGGTAAGTGGTCACTGCCGCTCATGGATATCTGTAATCAACTTCATACAGAACATGGGTTCCATCTGAAGTCAATCACAGATGCGTTTCTATTCCCGTGAACAATAATGACCGCCTCATGTGAAAGTGGCCCGGCAACCACACCCTTCTATCGAAACGCAAGAAATGCTTCACGCTAGAAATAGGTGTGGCGGTGGTACTTCCCCAGTCGAACTACACTGGTTCTACTACCTTGAAAATACACATACACAATACTGCATACATAATGGTATTTGTTACAGTAGTATTGCTAACGTTAAACCATGAAAATCATCTTTAAATTTCATTTCGGTTTCATGGACCTGTGTTTATAAGGTCACTAGGTTAGGTACACATCTTGAAGCCCGAAACGTTAGGTACATACGCCGTAGTTGATAAACACTAGTATAATGTAGAAAGGCGATTGTAGGCAATGACCACTAAATACTTAAAAAAGATGTAGACCGCAATGCACCAAAGTAAATGACGTAGCTTCTTGTAGGGCGACACTGACTCGGTCGTTTATCAAAGTCAATATCGGCTGTCGACACTCAGCCACACATATTATAGCAAGTGCCCTATTACTTGCACGCTGTAATACGTGGGCCAAGTTCATTGTGCCGGATTTTATGTATTTTAGTTTACTGGCCTGATTGCGCCTATTTCTAATTTATTACGCCGAGGGACGGTTTTGTTAGCTACGAGTACGTACTAACTTATTGTAGCGTTTTCATGGCTGTGACTTGTTGGATTGAGCGTTAGTCATGAATAAGTCAGGCTCTAAGGTTTAGTAAGTACGGGATTTGAAGAATGTTTATTATCGTTGTTTGTGTATAGGGTTTGTTTTTATAAAACACATAATCCTAAGTCATGCACATCATCCGTTTAGTTTAAAATTAATTTAGAGGTCACCAAAAATGTCCATATCAACAGCAGTTCTTACAACGTTTTATGTTTATAGGAAACTTGTAATATTTTCAAATTCAATGTACCTATCCATTTGATTGTTGGCAAAACATTTCCTTGATACCTATTTTTTCCTATACTATTTATGGAATGATTTGGTCAATTTTGATAGTCCTCAGAAAGGTTTTATATTTAACACTGGCACAGAACTGCTTTGCCATAGTTAAATTTGGAATTCCTATTCATACTACCAAACATAATTTTGTATTTATGGGTATGGTCTATTTTATCGAGAAAAATATCATCATTATACTAAATTTTAATCAGGCCTAAATTATCTTAGGTAAAATTAACATACTTGGATGTGTATGTATATTTTCTCGAATATCAATCGAATACTTAATACTACTAATGAAAACAATAGAAAGCAAGACAAACATTCATACATAATACAGTATCATCAGGTTATATAATGGTAAATTGATAAGAAGCATAATTTTGGTAATAGCATAATAATGACAGCATTTGAACAACATGTTGGATCAACAAATAGGGCGGCAAGCAATATGTACTTAAGCACCCTTCGATCATATACTCATACGGAACGCTTCCTTTGACTTGTAAACTTGCCAGACTGACTACACATACAATGCCTACACATACACGTAAGTTACTTAGTCTGACTGTTTTTTGTAATAACTATCGTATAAACTTAACTGGTGAAATTAAAACAAATTCTACAGCAACTTTTATGGCGGAGCAAAAATTGATTTATGATTTTAACTGATATGTATTTACACAAAAGTGTGTTATTTATTCTATATCTATTTATCTCCAATTTATATGAGGGTATTTACTGAATGATGATTTTATTGCTCGCAGCATGCAGTCCACTTAGTAACTTAAAATTCCTATTACCAATAATATCTTTCACCCAATAACCCAAGATGAATGTGAGTCCAATTTATGGTCTTCAACACGCACAACGCAATAGTAAGGTGAAAGGCCTTGTATTTTCTACAGTAAACAATGTAGACTTTTCATTTCAAAAATATCAATGATTCCCATATAAATATGAATCAAATACCGTTGAGTGAAACCAAAGAGTCAAATAGAGCTTCGATCAGAAGTTCTTCAGTTCCTAAATACGATCAAATTAAAGTTACCTTCTTAAGTACACACTAGTTACGTTGAAGTATAACATGTAGTTGAACTTATTTGAATAAAACACAAACAGCGTAAACACGGCCGTGCATAACGGAACGCGGCATTTGACAGGAAAGAATAAAGCACATCGTAAGAAACAATACAACGTGCAATACTGACATAAATCAAATTTTTGTATTCGCATCGCCTCGATATTTCTAATATTAAAAGTCTTGTCGGGTTCCGCGTTATAAGATCGCCGCTTGTGTCGTACAGCCAATGATATTATACGTTTAGAACTTAGTTTAAGTTCAATGATTCGCCTACTTCGCTCTAAATAATATTAGAGTTATATAACCTATAATTTGATGATACTGCCACTCTTGTAAATTAACATTAGCTATATAATACAAATACATATTATGTACAGCTAGTGTTGTGTGAATGTTCTCAAGATATTTAAAGGTAGCAAAATGGTGTGGTTGCTGATTTCGGACCTGACAATCATCTTAATCCTCGCAGAACCTATTAGGTCGTATGTTCTGTTGCTTACAAAAGTTCATGAGTACCAGTGGCGACTTACCATTTTGGATTGAAGTAGCCTCGTCGTCAACCCATTATTGTCCTACTGGGCTGGGCACGGGTTTTCTCTGGGAGTGAAACAGTTATAGGCTATAGTCCACCGCGCTGGCCAAGTGCGAATTGATGGACTTCATAAACCTCCGAGAACTTTTTTTAAAAAACTCTCGGGTATGTAGGTTTCCTCACGATGTTTTCCTTCACCGAAAAGCCGAAAAAGATCATTAATTTCAAAAACGCACATAATTTTAGAAAAATCAGGTGCATGCCTAGGTTTGAATCCCGAACCTCCCGTTCGAGAGGGCAAGTTTCAACTATTAGGCTATCACTACTCGCTTGAAGTAGCCTACGAGTACGCATTCCACTTGGTACGCACACCACGCAGGTCATGAACCTGGATAAAGTCAGAAAAAAAGGGTACGACTATTTCTCTTTTCAAGGATATCACTGAAGATAAATAGGTGATTAAATCTACGTAGGTATTAGCATTGCTTTTATAACGTTCTACTTTGTTTACCACAATACATAGACAATTGCAATTAGTATTTCAATTTCTTCTATTGTAGACAAGGCCTTCGATTTCTTGTTTTCTAATGAATGGACAGCATCTGTGCTAATTGTGATTCTTTATATAGCTATTATTAAGCTTTTTATCATGTCTTTCAAGAATTTTGTAGCGGCTATTAAAAATAGAAAGACTTGGAAGCGTTCAGTTGTCATATTTCACGCTTCGGTCGATGTATAAACACGTTCTCCGTTCAATCATCCGGCGATAGGCGGCGCCAGTATACGAATAAATCAAGCCTCTCACTTTTTCACCTGCCACGCACAAAAGCTTTCGCACTGAAACTTGATTCGGGTTATTCCTGACGAAATATCAGCCTATTTGTTATACTATTGATACGGGCGCACGTGCGCGGCGTAAGTTTGTACTTGTTGACGAAAGGGATTGAGTGGGAATTGCTTCCCGACAATGTGCATGGAATGTTGTTAAGCGTTCGGAAAGCCTTTTGCAGTTATCACGTCCAGATTCGAGCTCTTACAGTTGTGTAAAACATAGTCTTGTTTTATGTTTTATTTGGATAGCCACTTGTGTTCAAATAAAATTAAGTGACCATTAATTGACCCTTTGATTAATCAAAGTAATGGTCAATTAACAGTAACATGAAACAGGTAAAAATCATAGTGTAAGCTGAGCTCATATGTAAATGAAGAAACCATTATTATTATATGATAAACGTATATTTGATTAATAGTAAACATATTGAGGTTTTATAAGTTACTTTATATACAAATGTATGAGGGATAAATTAAGGGATATCTTATCTGTTTACAGCTTCGTATGACTAAATAGTCATCATAAAACCAAAAATCAAAATTAGGTATCCTAAACAGTTACATTATATCATCACACGGTTACAAAAATAGGTTTGATGACCTAAGTCATCAAACCTTTTTTTTACGTGGGGGAAACCCTTCATGGGTTCCTTTCTGCGCGGGAACAGCTTAGAGGATGCCGGACTCCTACTGGCTAAAACCTCACGGTGTTCCTGTGGACGCCCTTTGTCGGGACAACGGGTACGCTAACAGCACTCGTCCGCGATCCCGATGACGTTTGCCCGCATCAGGTCGTCACACCTAAATTTTTATCTCAGACGGTAAAAAATCTCCTCATTTTTAGGGTAATCATAGAGTAATAAATAAATACGCCCTAAAAGGATATCCGTTGATAGCATTATAGTACACTATCTAGTCTAGAACGCTCAGTGCGGTGAGGGTAAGTGCCTATTTGATCCGTAGCCACTTATGTGCGATGCGGCCGATAGGGTGATCTGAGGCGACGTGTGCGTAGCTGAGAATATGTTAGCACCAAGCCTGCGCCTAGTCTACTTGTAAAGGAGTGGTGCAAATTGAATGGGTGTTTTACAAGATTGAAGCTGTATTTTGGACATTTTTAGTTTATAAAGAGTAAAAAAAAGACTGACGATCAAAGTTTCCTGTTGTGTTAGTTAGAAATGTTGAGGAAGAAGTACAATAGTTATAATTAGTTAATAATATAATGAAAGTACGTAGTACGCTAAAATCCATTGAAAAATTTATAATTGATACTCGTATTAACAAAAAATAAAGCAAATAACAACAGTTATAACACATGTAACTCATCCACTTTCATTGCCAGCTTAAAGCGATAAGTCTCCAAATTTCAAATTTAACACAACGATTCGTTAAATAAAATGGTGGTGAGTGTTAAGTTTTTTTTACATATATTTTTTTGGGTTTTGTGAGCAAAGGGTAAAAACTACAGAAAACGAATGTTAATATTCGATTCAGAACGAATTATTCGTAACTTAGAATTATTCTCATACCCCTAGTAAAAACAGAATCTTACTACTATGACGCCGCTGGCTGTCTGTCCGTTAACAGGCTGTGTCTCATGAACTATGATAGCTAGGTAGTTGATTTTACAGATAATGTATTTCTGTTGTCACCTTAACAATAAAAAGAAAAAAATACAAATAAAATATGGTGGGCATCCATGCAAGAAACATGTTTTTACCATTTTTAAAGATATTAATACGGCAACCCTAATGCGCGCGTCTATTACTTGGCTGGTTTTATTTAAAGTAAATAAGGTATGAAAGCTATTTTCTTATATTAAAACGAATAACGATTAAACATGAATTATTATATCACACAAACGTATCCAGTAACACCACGTACAACTAAAATGAAACATCGAGACGGAGTTCCGAAATTTCATGAGAACTGCCTAATCGTCTGAGGAGGGTCTAATAACTGAATCAAATTTACATAAACAGAGTGATGTCTTGCGGCTGTTATCATTCAATTAAATAAGATTTTGCGATACCGAAACTACATCTGTTAGTGAACTAGTTGTTTCATTTGGATTCAAATCAAATAGTTATAAAGGCGAAATCTTCAATCAAAATCCTGTCTTAAGATTATGGTCGTAAAGATCATCGAGCTGTAGTTGATTTTAATTACTGTGGCTATTCGCAAAATCGTTGGAACTAGTCTGTTATCACATTGGATGTTATCATGCCATCATTTACAATGTGTTTATGTGATTTTAAAGAGGCTTATGGAAGTTGAAACATTATATTATATTTCGTTGTGGGTATATATCTATTACTTGCAAAAACCACTTTAGAAGGACTTTAGAAAACCACTTTTGAAGATTAGTTCATATTTACCTATGTATAAGAATTTTCACAATCAATGAAAAAAATCTAAATTAAACCTAACAAGTGCAGCGGTATGCTATTCGGCCTCCCATCATAGACATCAGAGGTCAAATTCCATACAAAAACTGAAATACAAGAATCGAAAATCAAAAAACGATATGGCCTACCTTTCTGGTCGAACCATAATTACTATTTACTATACCACCTTGCAATTTTTTTAATAGTCAAAGAATAAATTATTATTATTCTTCTGTATTTGTAAGCAGTTTTCAATTCATATAATAAAAATAAAAGTTCCACGGGTATGTACGGGAACGGTTATCGTACGTTTTATTTACAAAAAAAAAATAGATTTAAATTCGTACAAATAGACATTTCTATATTGAAACTGACTGAAACCAAAATATACTCAATGTTACTTGAAAAAAATATATATATAATTACAAGCCGTATCCTAGACAACATTAGTCTTTCTTTCATTCATCCATTTACTATATGAACATGAATTACAGTTTTAAATTACGTCACATTTTTAAAGTGAAACCGCGGCACACAGCAAGTCAATATCAATTATATTAATTTAGATTTCGTTGGAAAAAGAAATGCAAGTGTATAATTGCTGTAGAAATGAGAGAATGAGTATAGATAAAGTAAAAAATAGCTAATAATATAATGGAGAGTAACTATAAATAGTTGTTTGGTAAAAATATACGATAGTGCTTCAGGCGAATAGGACGTGACCTACCGCACCAACCTATAACGTAGCTTATTAGTAGATTATCCTGCCTAGTGTCATGTTTCTGTCGGTATAATGTTGTTAAAACTACGTATAAAAGGCCTCGCAAACTGTATCAACTATTAAACCCTGTGTAGTAGAACGATTTTAGAAACTCTGTAGCAGGTACCGGAAATTAGTATAGAAATCTTTTATAATTGGATTTCCCTTGCAGTTACATTTTTGACATATGAATGCATAAGTGTACTACATAAAAATCAATTATGTTTATTTGAATCATTATTTACGTAAATATGTATTTCAAACGTAACATTTTTTCCTTGATACAAATCTTAAATCGAAAACAAAGTTAGGGAACATTTAGTACATAAATAAAATATGTTTATCGAACATCGAATGACTTTCAGAAGTAAACTGATTCGCTTTTATTTAGAAGTCTCCGACTGATATAGATAGGCACATTACGTGAACTCACGACAAAAACTTTTGATATTTTCGACAATAAATCTCAAACAGGGCATTTGCGATGTTATATTATCGACGGCATATCAGTTTCACTTACCCGGGAAGGTAATATGAGATTATCCTGAAATCTATCAAAACTTTTGTCAAGATATCAGTTTTATTGAAACAACAAGGATTTGTGAGCATTTTCAATGACTGATTGAATTGAGAGATTATACTAGATATTTGTCTTTTGTACTCAACAATATGTTACAAAAACTCAGGAGGGATGAAACGAGACGCAGGTCTCAGCGTTTTGTCATTATGTGTGACCCAAAGGCCAGTAGACATTTCCTTTAAGATTGAGCGTTGAGCTTTAAAATATGTTTGTGTCCGATCTTAATTCGGCTACGAAAATATTTGCAAGGTGTATAACGAGAGTGGTTGTACCAACCACACCACACCAATTTCTCTGGCGATAATTAGGTGTGAGATACCATCGACACACCTAATTATTTCTAGCGTGAAGCAATTCTTTCGATTTGGTGGAAGAGTGTGACTGCCGGATCACTCTTATATGACGCGACTATCACAGTCCTCGTAGCAACACATTTGTGATTGACTTAAGATAGAACCCGGACTCTATCTTGATTCAATCACAAATGTGTTGCTACTATCTATTAAGTGGCTTTCAGATGTCACTGGGCAGCAGTTGCCACTTACCTTTAGGTCGGCTGCATGATCATTTACTACTTCAACGTTATAAAAAAATTTCGTTTGCTTCTTAAACTGAATAAAAATGCCGTAGATTGGAACAAAAATTCAGATTTTCAATACTAACGCTTGTAGTGCTAAACGAATGCTTTGTGGCCCTCGAAAAAAGCTAGAAACATACTCGTACTATCGTTTTGGAGTATATTTTGGGGATTATTTTTATTAAGATGAGCTTTGTTCTTATGTACGTGTAAGGTCGTGTAGACTAATAAGATAAGTAGCTCATTTATTCTCTCTACTCTGTATATTTACACCAGACTTACATACAAATATCGTTAACATTATTACAAAGTTTCATCTCAAAATTTTACAGGATATAATTTTAGAAAACATTTATTATGGTCACCGTAACAAATTCTTTTTGCAGTTCGTGGTTACCCCTAACTCGAAACACGAGTATACTTATCTATTGCAGTGTTGTTGTTTATCACATTGTTTTTCTGCGGATGCATTTCCGTAGATTACATTGTACTGCATTGTTAGTTTAAAATGAGATTTTGTGTGAAGAAATACAACTATAGTTGGGAATACAATTTTATAAAGGAAGAAACGTATTGTTTACTAGGTAGTCATCCGTCTCCAACTTTGTCTGTGTTCAAAATTAAAAATATTTTGCGTAAAATAGTACAATTTCAACATGGTGATATTAAAAGAATTTTCTTAAAGCAATAACGGAACTATATTTTATCAGCAAGTAACCCATTTGAACATCTGATTTATAGCTAGAAATCAGTGATTGTTACTTATTTGGGTACCTATTCTATTGATAGAAATAATAGATTATTTTTTATGACATTGAAATAGCAAACGAGCAAGCAGTCTACCTTATGGTAAGTGGCCATTGCCGAACATGGCCTTATGTAAGCAAAATCATGCAGAATATGGGGTTCAATCTGAAGTCAATCACAGATGCGTCGCTACTCTCGAGGACTAAGATGGTCGCCTCATATAAAAGTATGCACACACGCTTTCTACACTCATAGCCCCACAGTAGGATTTTCTCCTGTGTCGTGGGTACCATGGACACACACAAGACGAATACACAAACACCCAGACCCAGAACAAGAATCTAAACTCATCATTCAGATACCTGTCTGGCCAGGAATCGAACCCGGAACCCCTTGCGCGTCAGACCGGTATGGTAACCGTTGCGCCAAAACCACAGGCAGGATGGTATGCAGGCAACCACACCCTTCAATCGAAACGCAAGAACTGCTTCACTCTAGAAATAGGTGTGTCGGTGGTACTTCCCAGGTCGAACTACACTGGTTCTACCACCATCAAACGATTATTCTGACGGCTTCGTTCGGATTGGTCACGTCTACACAAATGAACATGAGTATCATATATGTTAACCATAGCAAAGACTGTAAGAGTAACATACACTAATTCACTCTTACAAACTTTCACATTTATAATGCTTATAATTAAAACATTGCTTCTCAGGACCACGTCATCTAATATGAATGATATGGTTAATGCATTTGTATTAGAATACGGATCCTTGTCTCATATTAGTGGTACTGAAATAGCTAATTACCTGCACAAGTTACGTCTTGACACTTGTCACTGCTGCGCTCATGGAAAATTAATCCGTAATTACCCACCAACCAACGCAATTTCTCTAATTTAGGTTCTCCATAATGCAATACTTGTCGGCTGTGGCCATTAAAATGCAAATAGGCAGATGAATAAGCACTGATTGACCAATATTAATAATCACACAATGCTAAATGTTACACCTAGGCTGACTATATTTCACTTGTCGAGTGATTTGACAATAAATGGTTTTAGTTAGTTGTTAATAAGCAGGTACAAGTTCGTGGAATTTAAATTTAATGTAGTATTTGTCGCTTTAGATTTTTGAGAATTATAAACTAATTTCGCAATAAGATATACAGCCGATAAATGAATAAGTGACTCTGTTTTTCTAATAAATGTATCTACATAGCCGTATATGACAAATATTTATTTAATATTTATATTTTTTTTTTATATTTCTGTAGGCTTTTAAGAACTCTAAAGGCTTTTAATTAATTTAGTAAGATAATATATTTTTCAACTAATATTTCTAAATCGCTTTAATATTTCGTACATAATAAATTTTAGGTATTTTTTCTGCAACATTTTAAAAGATATATAAACTATTGTAAGCCAATCACTGAATAATTAGTAAATTGTAAATAATTTAAATAAGCCGTTTAAAAAATAAAAATGACATATCATTATATTTTAAACCGTTTAAAAGATAAAGATTGTAATCTTTATTTTCTTCTTTTAAAACGGTGTACAGGTTATAGTGCAGCCCAAACGCAGTGTCGCACGCCGGTCGCCAGACAGGCTTTCAGTTTTTGATTATCATCGTGACTACTTGTGGAGTATGAAAGAGCGGCAGTTTCCGTTGTTTTTGTTCGCGGATACCTATTAAGGCTTTACACTAAGTACTAAACTACTAAAATGTTTCAATAGCAAACATTAATGTTTGCAGATATTTTAAAGGTACTACTTACATTTTATTTTTGTGGTGGCTTTGTGATAACGATTTTCTTAGGGGGGGGGGGAGGGATAAGGATTTTATGGCGGAGGCGTTTTTCTATTTTAACTTTTTGATCTCTTTTGGTACCACTTGCCAAAATATATAACTAGCTAAACCCAGCAACTTCGCCCGCGTCAAAAATTCCATGTATCGAGTGTCCAGAGTGTCAGCTAACTCCTCACCAAATTTTGTGAAAATCGCTCCAGCCGTTTAGGCATGAAGAAGTAACATACATACACACTCATTAACTTTCGCCTTTATAATATTAGTATGATAATATTAAATTTCATAGTATGTATAGGGATATAACAATACACAATTTGTGCATAATAGTTCTAGAATTATTATACTTCACGGCTACAGTTCAGTTAGCAACACTAAGATAAAGTTTAGAGAATTTCGAAAGCTAAAGTTATTTGTAACTATTTGAAAATACGACTACAAACTCGTTAAGGTAAATATACTCATTTAAATCTACAACTGAACTGTTAAATATTACTTAACACGAAACATTTTAGAGTTTAAAAACGATTATGGTAAAGACTAAACTTTTATTGTAGCTTGCTAAAGTCTAGGCATTATTTTTTGTACTGCTTTGAGTTTATCTGCACCCTATTAACGTGTTTTTCATAGTACTTGCGTAAAAGCATGTCTTATCAAGGTGTCATCATTTCCTGACGTAATTTTTTTATCTAATTGAAGTAGCAAACGAGCATGCAGTCCACCTGATGGTAAGGGGTAACTGCCGCCCATGGACACGTATAATGGACTTCATACAGAACTTGGGTTCCATCTCAAATCAATCACAGATGCGTTGCTACTCCCGAAGACTGTGATGGTCGCCTCATGTGAAAGTGTGCAACCACACACTTCTGTCGAAACGCAAGAAATGTTTTACGCTAGAAATATATGTCTATTTAGTATCATGCAACTACTATACTGTTTATATTTATAAGACTACCTATACGTTTGGTAGCGCCTTTACATATCGTGTAAAAGAGCGTTCAAGCTCATTGAAATTTTATCGCGTGAAGCATCAGTAAAGATTCGTTTGCCGCATTTGCACTTTAAGGTGGCATGCATATTCATATTGGAAGCGAGACAGGAGTATTGCATTCTTTTGTTATTGAATTCAGATATTTTGTACTATCTTGAATCGTGAAATATTATCTGCATTGCACGTGTGAGTGATCTTAACTTCAACTCTTTAGATAAATAATGAAAGGAATTTGTATAAGGAAAATAAGGTATTGAACCATGCGTATACTGAACTCCAAAGCCAAATACTATGTTTCATTGATCTTGCATTAAATTTGGCAGATTTGCAAAAATACTTTTAACCCATATTTTAATTTTACGAAAAAGACGAAAAAACTATCCATGTCATCAAATCCTAAAAAAATAACTAAGTTTCATTAACTTGTATCGAAAATGGTGGTTTTTATACAAAACTGTCACCCCATTTTTTCAAAGTAGTTTGCCTGTGCGTTGATATTGCGGTCATTACGTCAGTCTGATTTAGTTTTTAATTATGTATCAAAAATAAATTTGATTTAAAAAGCACTAAAGAGTATCGATGCAATAATTCCCAAAATAATTGTCTACCCTATTAGGCGATAAGGTTCAATAAAATAAGAAACACATTTTCCATTCAATTCTGTTAAAGAATGTTTATCCGAATTTTGAAATAGATTGGACCAAGAAATCACATTGTCCCATACAAACTTTGCCCGCGTTTTTCACCTCTTTATTTTTTCGGGGCGAATTTCCAAAAATCACAAACGCTTTCAACACTCATAGCCACACACTAGGAATTTCTCCTGTTTCGTGGGTACCATGGACAAGACGAATACACAAACACCCAGACTCAGGACAGGAATCTAAACTCATTATTCAGATACCTGTTTGGCCGGGAAGCAAACCTTGAACCCATTTCGCTTCAGACCGGTATGGTAACCACTGTACCACGCGGGTCGTCGTGATTTTTAAGTGCTAAGTTACGTCATGAAAGAAAGCTCTGTACCAAATTTTAAGTTTTTAGGTACAGTAGTCTCGGCTGTGCGTTGATATGTCAATAGTTAAGTTAGTTTTCAATTTTATATCATAATGCATCTCTTATAATAATCTCTTTATCACTCTAATAATAATAATATCTTATAAGAATATATATAATTTCAACGAATCAAGCATATTTCGACTAAAACTCAACTTTTGTGACGAGTTTCCATCGTAAGGTTTAATTTACCGTAGCAGTTGTAGATCCGTAGCGATATGGTCGTAGAGTCGTAGATATATTCGTAGGCTTTGGCTACACAGAATGGTGTGTCTTGGAATTTATTATACCCAACTATCGCCAACACTATCTAGCTCAGTATTTGTCTTGCTTACTTGTTATGATTTATAAGTGTGAATAAAATTTGTATAATATAATAAAAATACGTAAAAATACTATGTATTTTAAAATTGAAATTAGAGTAATGAAATGTTTTATAAATTGCGTAAAAATATTCTCACATAATTATATAAAGCAAGCATATCAAGCAAGTATTGATTTTAACGTTTTGTACTGTCATTAAAAAAATAACATCATTATGGCAATTCGAAATCAAAACGGAAAAATCAAACTACGTAGCATTGCGAAATGCATATAAAATTATTTTGTTCTACGTAAATTAAACACGCTACTCCAATAATTACAAATGCACGCAAAAGTCAGATCGCTGCAAGACTAATTACTCTCCTATTTACTGAACTAGAAATGACGTCGAAATCGGGCCGCACGCGCGCATTCGTTCCGATATACCGAATGAGTTTCGCAAACCGCAGGTTCAGAACATCGGCATCGGCACGGAATAGGCAGACGGACGGTGCCAACCTGTAATCAACGACAAGGCGCAGGTATCGCCCGATCGTAGCAACACCGACGCGCCTATACGTCCTACGAAGCTACCATTAATCTTATCTATTCACAACGGGAGCTTAACTCCGGTAGTTGGATAGAATTTGAATACTGTCGATGTTACGAAGGGCGCACAGCGGTACGCCTCTCGACCTATGTACTGGTACGTGTTTGCAATGCGTAAACACAAGTATGCCGAGTCCAAATTACTACTAGGCCGTAATGTGCGTAGGTACTTATCCACCCTGCAGTGAAATGAATCGCAACAACGAAATAGTAACGTGCAGGCTAGCTACGAGGCCCGAGCAACATTTTCGTGTTCGCAATCGCTAATAAATTCTGCTCGTATTATACGGATTTCGGTGACTCACTAAACTGATTTTCTTATTCAAATAGTAAACACGCCCGATGTTAATGGAAAGGTCTTATTAAGCCCCAATCCAGCTACATACGGCATTCAAGTGTGGACTAAAATGTACAGTGGAACGGCAGGTAGATGGGGCACTAGAACGTAGAGAGCCAATCAATTCTATTTGCATTTCTGTAGTCGCTATTATAGCGAATCTAGCCGCATTTGATGCTGCTTCCGAATCGTGAACGATTTTCCCGTTTGAATGTATTTAAAGTTTATTAACTACGTACTAAAAATGCACGTAATAATATTTGGGATTTTCTTAAATCATTTATTAAGCTAGTGTAAAGTTTTACATCGATCTTATTGTCTATTGTAAAGCTTGATGGTGTTAAATATGCGTATTTTGTCTTCTACCATGATTACGACGAATTCGTTGGACTACGGTGGAGTTTTATTTATTACTACTATTATAAGGGAATGTCAACAAATCTTTAATCTGCGTCTTATTAATACTGATAACTGTGCATAAATATAACAAGTAATTACAATAAGAAGGGGGATCGTGGAAAATCACTGGATAGGGGAGTCGCAATTAGCGGGCCAACACCCAGCGGAAATAAATAAGGATATTACCTCCGCCCAGATCCGATTGGGGATAAAAACTATATTATCATATATCGTATCGCATACTGGATATATTGGATTGATATTCATTTGATCTACAGACAAAGAATCAGTCACACTGTAAAAGTGTATTTTTTTCAATTGTAGAATTGCTTCGGCCAATTTTAGCCCACATACATATGAGTTTCTAAGTAACAAATAAAAAAACATATGATTAGGGGAGAATGAATTATTTGCGGGTCATATGGAATCTTTTACTATTATCATTTATAATTAATAACAATGTCATTACCTCTTATATTTATTATCAAATCTTAAAATATGTTAGGATAGATAAATATTTGTTACTTTGCTTGCTTGAACGGCTGAACGGATCTGAATGAAATTTAATTCAGAGGTAGATTATAGTACCTATGGGTCAATAACAGGCTACTTTTTATTTCGGAAAAAATATTATTCTTGTGGGATACTTTTATATTTGTCCTTTTCACGGAGCAAGAAGTTGATATAATTTTTTGCTTTGCGGTAGTTTAGAGGTACGAAAACGACAGGATACTCTTTAAAAAAATATATAAATAAATAAATACAAGTATACCCTCATACAGATTAGATTCTTTGGTTGGACGATTTGTTTAAGATATGGTGCATATTATGATTTATACATAGGGTTTGTTGTAAATTAATGTAACTAAAAGCGCCTGATATCATGTAGGTACTATTATGTGCTTTCATTTAGAATCCATTATAATCCAAAATTGTCTACCATGAATACCATGAATTAGAATACTTTTTTGTGTATGTTTTATAGGTTATCGATATCTACTAAATTGATTGTTATTAAAATCAACTATGTCAAGTTTTGTCTTTAATTGAGACAAACTTTGTATGCTCATTAATTCAGACAGTTTAAAAGTTTCCCGATCACATTGACTTGAGCGTATCACCATCAAAATACGCCGAAATGTAAATGAAAGAAAAGTGATATAGAAATCAGGTCAAATAGTTGCTGATAACTCTTACCATGGTAAAGCCGATTTAACATGCAAAGGAAGCCCATGTTCCTAGGCAGGTGGGAACGCTCTGAGTTCTAATCTATCGCAAACCCTAGGATCGTGTACATTCAGACCACGCATTTAGAACGGAATAAGTGAATTAAGTTGATGATAGGTGCTATCTATATTTTTTTTATCTGACTGAAGTAGCAAACAAGCATGCAGTACACCTGATGATAAGTGGTCACTGCCGCCCATGGACATCTGTAATCAACTACATACAGAATAAGTTAACCATAGATGCGTTGCTACTCCCGAGGACTATGATGGTCGCATCATGTGAACGTGTGCCGGCAACCACACCTTGAAATATATCTATACTATCTATAAAGTATCTATACTAATAAATATTCCCTTTGTCGTGACTTTAACAGACACAAATACAAATCATACAACTCAAACACATTAATGAGCCGTTTATGATCGACTGCTAGTCGTAGGACTCTCCTAATGGGTATTTTTGATGACAATAATCACTGCGCATGGCAATACTGTCTACAGTGGGTGTTGATGCCGGACAGGAAGGGGTAACTTCCTATCTGCTGATTTTATTCTTTAGTCTCCTCCTTCAATACTACTCAAGGCCGGTGTTATATAGTTCGAGCATGGAACCCAAGACTTCAAACGAATGTATCCACAGCACTTCATATACGCAGTTCAGCAGTCATATACGCATACATTATGTGACCCGAGTGTAATCATATTGGTAAACCAATTGTTTACGTATGACAAGTGGATCACTTAATGATGATTAGATTGGGGACTGCACTAGCCACTGTTATTATAGATCCGAGTTAGCATAAATTATTGGTGAAATAGCAAAAAAATACAATATGTAGTGAAATAATTATATTTAGTTAGAAATGAATGGTTTTAATGTGTAGCAATTGTAGCTTTTACTGTAATTGTTATCTTTGCTTACATCTATTTTGTTGTGCAACACCTTGTATCTAATATTTGATTTCTGTTTTAACATATTAATTTAAATATTGTTGTACTTTTCCGTTTATTAATTAAGACTTATAAAAATATAGGCGCATAATAAAATCTAAAATCAATAAACACTATGTACTTAACATAAATATCAACGAGATATACAGGCAAGCGAAACATTAAAACACAAGACAGTTATTTAAAAAGTAACGTAATTGTGTACATAGACATTTATCAATTTGAGTTATAGAAATAAAGTGTAGCCTTAAAAGATCAGGATATAAGTAGCGAATAAAACTAATGCACTTATAGCAGGCGATCAACCAGTGGGCAGGAAATGGCACGCGGGACTCGGTCGTGATTAGATCGGGGACTGCACTAAGCACGACTGCGATATATAGAGGGAAATGCCTATAGGTGTTGCTACCTATTACTAGCGGCTATTATCTTCAATATCTTAGCTACTTACTATGATTCAAAGTGAATGTATGATATAGTTGAGCGTTTGATAGGCCAAGGGTAATAGAATGTAGTGTAGGTATTAGTTATAGAAATAAAGTGCAGCATTAAAAGATGAGTATGTAAGTAGCGAATAAAACTAATGTACTTATAGCAGGCGATCAACGAGTGGGCAGGAAATGGCACGCGGGACTCGATCGTGATTAGATCGGGGACTGCACTAAGTACGACTGCGATGTATAGATAAAGATACCTATATGTATTTCTAACGGCTATTATTCTCAATATTATTGCTGTTTCCGTTCATTCAAAATAAATATTAATTGTTAAAAGAGTAGTTGATGTGTCAAGGTTGATGAAATCTGGTGTAATAGTTATAAAAATAAAGTGTAGCATTAAAAGATCAGGGTATAAGCAGCGAATAAATTTAATGTACTTATAGCAGGCGATCAACGAGTGGGCAGGAAATGGCACGCGGGACTCGATCGTGATTAGATCGGGGACTGCACTAAGCACAACTACGATATATAGAGAGAAATATCTCTATGTATTGCTAACGGCTATTATTTTCAATATTTTCGGTATTTTGTATGATTCAAACTGATATTATGATGTTAATAGAGTGTTTGATGGGCCAAGGATGCTTGACCTTTTAAAAATTAATTGGGTTTCAATAGATATCAAGGTTTTTAAATATGAAAAAGCTCAAAATAAAAATTAAAAAATTGTGGTAAAGACATAGCAAATGGCCGATATTCTTTCAGATTTGAGAGGTATCTAGTTTATTATTTTACATGGACATATTTTTTTTCGCACAAGCAGTTTATACTTTGATTTCTTTATTTCAATATACGTGAAATCGATAGTACAGCTCGTACAATATTAGAAAGGATTAAATTTGGGTTATTTAATGTAATTACATTAAAAGCACTTAGTAAGTATCCATTAATTTTGTCTCTTCAGACATCCTACTTCAAACGCTTTTTATTTAGTAGGAGGAAACAGTAGCTATTAAATTATTGTAAGTGTTTAAGACTTTCAAATTAAAATTTCTTACGTTCTCTTTAAAAGTAAGTTGCGTTAAGAGAGTTACCGAGCTCTTATTTCGTAAAAATGTGCTGTTAAAATGAAACGAAGTGCATTTAATACACTTACATTACTTTAAAATAAATCCTTTTAATCACGAACGACACGCCTCAACACCGCATTATATAATTTAGTATTATTTCTCACGTCACAAATTTCTTTAAAATTGTATGAACGTTAATAAATGAGTTTTATAATACGTTTCATAATGAATTGTATCTTAAAAAATATGCCATATGCTTTTAGTATTTCGTTTCAACACAATCTATAATGATTCAGGAAAATATGTTATCATAGAATGAATTATATATTTTCTTCAAAAATATATACGTGTGAGCTCACTATTCAGATACTATTAGTCATGACATTTTTCCTTAAAGTATTGCTTGCGTCTCTTACTTTTGCCGCATGAATGGATAAATTGTATACATTTACCAGTGAAATATTGGTACGTTAAAATCTAACGGTTTTTATCCATACTCCAGCAAGGTAACCATTATTACTTCGAAATGCTCCCGTTTTATTCAACAGTTCCCTGACGCTTCTCTTCGCTAAAACCGATTCCTTGTTACTTGATTTCTGCATTTCGAAAAAGCGTAAATATTTTCCTCTTGGGTGCTTTTGCTGAAATGAAGAATTCAACGGACGGTCCTGTGTTGTGAATTTTTAATTGGCAAAAAATAAGAGATAAAGTGTAAACGTTCTAACCATCAAATAATATTTGTTTTATTCACGCAGTCGGTTTAGATTGCATCGCGCAATACTTTTAACTTTTGACAGTGACCTATGTTTGATGATAAACTCCAAAATGGTATGGTTTGGATATATTCCAACAATTGACAAAAATATTTTAAAAAGCAGCTAACACTGCGACGCTTAAGAGAAATCGCAATTCCTATAGCGATGCTATTGTCAGTCAGTATATAAATGTGTATAAATTTATTGTTTTAGGAGATTAAATTGTATTTTCTTCTTTCATTGATCTTAAATGTCACCATTTTTGTTTATAGTAACAGTTGAGCAATATTTTTTTGTGTGACGTTATTAGGATGTATTTCTTTGTTCATCAAGTTTAGTATTACCTATTAAATATTACACAATTGAACTCTAGAGATTACGAGTTCCGACAAAAATATTTCACTCCAAACCTAAACTATGAAGTGAATTGAAACACTATCAGTCAATCCAATTTGTTTTTGCTTTTTGTGCATTTCGTAAAATTTGATACATACATATTTCGATTCCTGGTAAAAGCTAAGTACGTTCGGGTTTTTTCTATATTTTTTTTCTTTTGTAGGAGATTGCGCTAAGTGATCACATTTCGATATTAAACCATTTACCAAAGGCCGGTGCCGGCTACGTATTTCATTTTACTGAGTGTCTGACGTAAGTTTTGGAGACTTGCTTTTTGTTAGAATTATTTTCCAATCCCTTTATTACATCTAGTGTCAGTTTGCTGTCTCCCTTTCTTCCTGTTTTGTTGCTTCCTATAGAGCATAGATTTTATGTTGTTGTGTATAAAAGTTTTTGTGCTTTTGTTACTAGCAAAATTCTATTTATTATTAATTGGACTATCAACAATTCGTTGCAAAGTCATTGGTTGACTGGGTGTGCTATTAAAACGAAAATGTTTAGGTTACTCCTTAGGAATCTATTAAGGGAATTTTACAGACTTACGCCCCTGATTTCTAGTGAAGAAGAAATCCGCAACAATTTTAATTTTCTATTCAATTGATTTAGAGGATTTTAATTATTGATATTTTCAGAGGATATAATTAGGTGCCAAATGAATAGTCGAGACGGCCATTGTTATGTCACAGTTTATTTTACGAAGAAGGAAAAACGAATTGAAAAATTATGATAAATTAAACGGAACTTATGACAGAGATAAAAAAAAAACATAACTGCCACAGATAAACTAACATCGAGTCCTTTGCTCACACAGATTACAAATATACTGTCTATTAGTCATTTTAGCCGCGCCGCAACATCGTTAATGTAGTATATCTCACTATTTATTCCTTAAAAAATAAAAATATTATGAGATAACACTAATTCAAGAGACAAAAATATGACCCAAAACAGACAAAGCAAGTTAATAAACTAGTCCATTTCGATGTGAGCTACTGTCATGTTTCCATACAATTCCTGTGGGTGCAGTGCCGCTGCGAGTCGTCAATTCGATATTCTGGGCAAGAGTGATATTTATGGGAATGGTGGCTGACAGCACCAGACTCGGTGCGCATCTGTAAACAATATATAACGGAGCTATGTATGCAGGAAACACGACAATGTCTGCCACTAATTGATTTTTAGGGAGCTCTCCTTATTGTACTGTTTTGATGTAACTGGGTTCTTTAATAGTGGGCGTATTGTAATCACGTCGTGTCATGTACAGTAATGTTTAACATGATATAAATTAGGCGATATACATCATGGTTGGTGCATACATTTATCATTGTACTAGATTAAATTTTATAGTATATTCTAATATTTTGAAATTAAGTATTGATCGTTACCTATGATTCGTTGCGTTGTTTAAACTACTTTTTTGATGAAATTTCTCACGTAAAAATAAATTTTTAGTCACTACAGACAGTATTAGTTACCATTTAAGTTAGATGGTAATTAATACAGTCTGTAGTAATTAAAATTTCTAAAATATTAAATTAATTTAAAATATCAATATTTTAATACATATCCGGTCACCATGTTATATAGTTTAGAGGTTTCTACCCACATATTACAATGATAGATACATCAATGTTCCAATAATAGCAATGCTAACCATAGATATCTATAATACAGTTCACGTAGAACAAGGACTCTAACTGATGATTATAGATGCATTGCAATTCCTGAAGACTACAATTCGCTTTATATACATATATGTATATTATGAAAGCCGTATCTTTCCTCCAAAATGTAACAACTGCTTCACGCCACAAATAGGTGGTGCACCACACCATCCTAATCATATTATTTTAATAGATTAAAGTAGCAAACGAGCATGCAGTCCACCTAATGGTAAGCGGCTACTGCCGCCCGTGGACATCTGTGAGCAACTTCATACAGAACATGGGGTCTATCTGAAGTCAATCACAGATGCGTTGTCATATAAAAGTGTGCCTCCTCATATAAAAGTGTGCCGGTAACCACACCCTTCCATCAATCGTAAGAAAAGCTTCACGCTAGAAATAGCCGTGGCGGTGGTTTTTCCCCGGTCGAACTACACTGGTTCTACCACATCTAATATATTATTATATATTAGATATTATATATTAGATATTACACATTATATATTAAATATATTGTTATATATTAGATGTGGTATCTAATATATATTGTTATAAAATATAATGTTTCTACAACTTTCCATGCATATTTGACAAAAAACTGTAATATTTTTTAAACATGTGGCAGCACGCATGTTAGTTCATATAAACACACCCTAACCCACAA
The DNA here is from genome assembly GCA_949699795.1 of Spicauda simplicius. Taxonomy (NCBI): domain Eukaryota; kingdom Metazoa; phylum Arthropoda; class Insecta; order Lepidoptera; family Hesperiidae; genus Spicauda; species Spicauda simplicius. The sequence continues at coordinate 7,517,301 of OX453063.1, read as the reverse complement.
GTAAAATAAGCCAAGAATAAGTAAGCGCCCACGGTTGTTCTATTGTGATGTTAATATACAGACAGGAAGGATATTATTTTACATTGCATTTCATTTCGTTCCGCAAAGTTGTTCAAGTGTTGTAACAGCATCCAGAAATGAAACTTGCAAGATGCTTTCGTGAACTTTCATTTGCTACACAAGTTGCAGCTCTCCTCATTAAGTTCATTAAACAGATCTGAGGTTAGTATTTTTGATGTCGTGTCCGTTCTCAATATTTTCTATTCGTAACTCACTTTGTGTTCAACTCGACGTTTACGTGGAAATATTCAAGAAGCGCTTTGAATGGCGATGTTTTATGTTTGAGGCAAATAATTTAAGCACTTGTGAAAACTTCGTGCTCTTGATTAACGGAGCTCAATTAGGTGATTCAAGTTTAACATTTTCAACGGCGCTCCGCTGTAATTGTTTAGCGATGTTTGTCAACAGAGGAATTTATTGCGCAGTATAGCACTTAGTTAAGAAGAACCAAATTAAATACTTTCATCATTTAAATCATCTTGTCATTAAAACATTCTTAGTGTAATTTTCGATTGATGTCTCGAGTTGTTATTGCTTGAAGACAAACTGTCGTTGTGACCTCGGTGGATAGATCATATTTAGGTACTTGCCTTGATGTGTTATGAAATAAAACATTTATTTATTAAACACATGCCTAGGAAAACGGAATCAATAAAATATTTACATAGGTCTTTTTTTAATTGGAGTTATCTACGAGTATATAATGCCCACCGGCGATAACGATCACTTAGCATCGAGAATTGTAGTTTAAGCCTCTTTTTACATCATTACCATATAAGATTACATTGAAGCTTTTCACAATAAATACAATTTTAATTCGCGGAGAAGTGAAACAAAACAGGAAAATTAAAAATATGACTCCAATACAATGAGCGGTTTAAGACTTAAATTTTGAGACTTTAAATATTACATTGTACTTCGTCGAACTGCAGTGCAGGCTCTGTAAATTCCATTTAGCTAAATAGCTTTTCAGAGAGATAAGAATCTAGCCATACAATACTTCGCTGCTTGGAGCGGGAAACTAAGAAAATTGAAAAGAGAGTCGCCTAGTGCCGGAGCGTCGATAGTCCGATTTCAGGGAACCTGAGATTTGGAATTACTGGCGTCGTAAAAATTTAGCGGCGGTTGAGCGTTTCTGACGTAGTTATCGTGGATCTCTTAGTTTGAGCTTTGAAGCACCATTATATATCTTCCTTCTAACAGCGACTTAGTACTGACGTGTCATTATTAACGCTGTAAATCTGTGTCTAAGTCACTAATTATTCTTGATGACATGAAAAGATTTCATAACTGCAATGATTGTAATTTTAAAATTCCATACAGCTCTAGCAGGTTAGCTTGCTAGCACCAACGATTTACATCGTTCACCTAGTCTAAGGCAGACTACACTCCTAACTTCAACCAGCCAAAACGTATTCCTACGATACAATCCCGTCGGTCTGGCAATCTTGGTTTTAATAAGTATATAACGTTCGCGAGATGTACCTGTGAGGAGGGGATTTACATAATCATTACCATATCTGGCGCACTGGCGCGAGTATTATGCCCGGGAGGTTAATAATGCTATTTTCTCGCCACGTTTTCACCTTGCTATTTCACGTTATCGAGCCGCTTTATCTGCCTCGTCATTGTAACTAGCCACTCAAGGAACGACTACGTTGCGGCAGGACTCTACGTATAAATATAAAGTACACTCGTACTGAAGTTAATATTTTATAAGGCGTGAGTTGTCTTTTCTGGAAGATATTTACACAATTAATATCATTGTTAGTATGTGAGCCCTTTATTATTACTCTATGAGTTAACTAATACTTCATGTCTCGTCTTTAAAAACTTGTTATTTTTTGTACAAATAGCCCATTTGGTATGACACTTGCTCTATATATAAAAACGACGAATGAAAAGAAAATTAAACGTAAATAACAATGTAAAAGCCTCATAATAAAACATATAACTATTTATACATATACTTATTCATAGCGTGTTATGTACGCCTCAGTCGAAATCATCAACGTTAAATAACATCCCATATTAAATACCTACAACTTGCTTCACAAATATATTTTATACGGCCATTAGCTGTATTTTCATAATATGAAGCAGAATAAGGTATAATTCGGCTAATGGCAACCGGCTACTCAAACCCACGTGTACCTTACTTCAAAGAAGCCTCTATTTAAGGTTGGTCTCAGGTGCGTTATCATCCGAGGACTTAGCGGGAATGCCTAATAATTATAACCGAAAAAATGTTACTATTAAAGTCATAATAAACATTTTCCGCACAAATGTTCTTCGAGCAATAATTTATACTAGCTTAGGGCAAGGAGTTTGTTCGCGTATCGTTATTGCTTTCACGCACTTTTGCCAAAATTTTACCCTCTAAGGTGAATTTATCATTTTCATAAGCCTCGTAATGATATCCTATTAATATTTTTATATAGATGGTAGATTTCAGCTTCAAAAATTTTCTTTTTTTATTGATATAATGTAGTGTACGTACTATAAGTAAGATAGTCATAGGAATAGTGTCAGGGTAAGAAAAGGCGTGTATATGTATATGTGGCGTGTACTATCGTATGCCATATTGTATGTCCTACCTTAAAAATTACATATTTGAAACTTTGACAGTTATTTAAAGAACATTTGCTATGTAACTAGGTTCCGCTCTTAAGCTGATGTATAATAGCTTTTTTGTAATACAGTTTATCTATACTAATATATAAAAGTGAGATCGTGTGCGTGTATTTTTTACTCAATCACGCAAGAATCACTGGTCCGATTTACATGAAATTTTGCATGCATGCAGTTTATCTGACTGGTCAGTATATAGGCTAAGTTTTTCGATATTTTGCACTATTTAAAAATGGCGAGTATTTTAGTGAGTTCACTACACCCTTTGGGGTTACTACACCATTTATGTTCTGTAGCGATTACATAATTATATTTTATGTGTCTTCCTAGTTCTATATAATCATGTCATCTTTCACAAAAACTTAAATGTAAAGTGATATTACTTAATAATAAATACATCAAATAAATGACAGTGTATAGTACTGACAGTGTATAGTAGTGACACTGTCATATATTTGATGTGATGTGGTTTGATATACATGTGTACGTAACAGTTTTTTGACAATCTTTTTTCATATCACCAAACTTAGGCGAAACAAGACATATTGCAAAAAAATGTACGCTAATTTCATCTAAATCTACATTGTTATATATTTTTTTTACCCGACTGGGTCAGAAGAAAAGTAATAGTTTTAGATCGTATATATGTATGTTTGTATGTGTGTCCATGAGTTTGAAACTCGCTACAGCACAAACGGCATTGTAACATTGGGGACGATGTTTTTGTATCATAGCAATATATAGCTTGTAGGCCATCTTGTAGGCCATAAAATCTAAATTCAAAATAAAAGTAAATAATTCGTTTTAAATAGTCGTTTTTTTTAATAATTTTATAATGTTACATAATGTGTGTCCTACCTTATCATAAAAAATATCTACGTAAAAGTTGACAATTTAAAGTTATTACAATTATTTACAATTAGTCTTTTAAGTTTGAAAATGTAATGCAAATTGAATCCAGAGGTCAGTCATGAAGTATCAATACTTTCAAACGATTTTCATTTAAATGTGTATCCAATGAAATTTGTATTGTGTTCTGTATAAAATCGAGAGACAACGGTGAGAGGTTTTTCTATTTTATTCTCATACCTATACTTATTATCCAAAAGAGTAGCGAGTGGGTGTGACGATGCGTGCAACGCGCACATATGCGCGGAAGTCAGCGCCACTCACTTAATACTTATTTAACGGATCACGGAATATGTCTTTGTATAAATAAACCTGGCAGTTCAAGTCGTTAGGAGTTAGTTAGGATGTATTTAATTATTTGACGGAATTTCAAAGCAAAATATATTTGTGTTGTTCAACTTTTTGTTGCTTTTAACAAACATTTCCGCCTAGCGCCTGTAAGATGACCTTTAACGATTTTTTCATTGTAATCCCACGCTTTGACTTGTGACATTTTTGCCCTATCTTCACTCTTACAATCAACATTGTTTAAATACATTCCAGTAATTAATTCACATTGAAGGAGGAAAATTTCTCCACGATGAAAATAAACAAACATATTTTACAAAACATTTTAAAATGATTTCACGTAAACAAAACATTTTCTCACCCCTGACAACGTTTCAAATTCCTTTCTTCATGCTACAATGAGTAGAAAAATTGAACGCAAATCGCACTTAAGATACGCACATGTCATTTCCATGTGCTGTTTTAACATACTTATTTCTTTCACGTTTCGTAAAAATAAATGTATTTGTCAAGAGAAATGTCGGCCGGATCCACCCAATAATAATTCTACTCATGAACCTCCCAAGAAACAATAAGTAACAGTTTAGTTCGTAATTCACTTACAAAATAATCATCTAAGTTAATGGCTATTATATACATATTATAATTTCGTTAATATGTTTGTCAGCAATTCCTGCAGTTGAAAAATGTAAGATATCGTATTTATATAAAGCAGCAGTTGGAGCTGTGATAGCCTAATGGTTGAAACTTGCCCTCTCAATCAGGAGGTCCGAGGTTTAAACCCAGGCACGCAACACTGATTTATGTGCGTATTAGAAATTAATTATCACTGCTTTTCGGTGAAGGAAAACATCGTGAGGAAACCTACACATCCGAGAGTTCTTTAAAAAAAAAGTTCTCGGAGGTGTGTGAGGTCCCCCAATTCGCACTTGGCCAGCGCGGTGGACTATGGCCTAAAACTCTCTCATTCTGAGAGAAGACCCGTGCCCAGCAGTGGGACAATAATGGGTTGACGACGATGAAATTAATATAAAATCAATAAATTGTGTAACGATATAAAACATTTATATATTTTTTGATATATTTCTTTACAGGATCGAATTTGATAAGATAAAAATGGAATAGCTTATGCAATCTATTCCAGTACAAATCTTGTACCAACATTAAACGGTTTAAATATGAATGAACTTAAAGTCTTTACCTGTTCAATTATTCTATCTATCTACACTCGTCAAAGTTTAAGTCCTACATGACTTTCCGACTTGAAGATATGGATTTCATAGAACCAATGAACACTACTTAACTGTATTTACGATTTATTGCGCGTGGGGTGTGGCTTCAATAAAACATGAGATGGGTTTTTATGATGATTAAAATATGTATCGAATATTGGTAAAGGTGAATAAAACCCATTTATGAGTTTTTTCGCGTGATGAATACGGCCCTGTTTTTCCAAATTTAAATAGCAATTTATTTTTAATCGACTATTGACTATTGTATTATTAGAAACTTGTTTTAAAATTATGTTTATCTTTCCGCACAAAAATAAAAGTTTAAATAAGAATTTGTACAGTGTGAATAAGCCCGATACAGAATACATTCTGAATTAATGTTTTGTTACAAAACAATATACAGAATCAAACAAATAAATTTACAACACGTCAGTGGAGATATGATATTTGTTCGTCTACCTCACCTTGTTTTTATCGGACAGAAATCAGTAATCTTATAAATATGATTTAGTATTAAGAACAACTAAAAGCTGCTGAGCGAACTTACGCGATGGCCAATAAATCTAAAGTTGAGAAAGTAATTCTGTCTCTATGCTTATATGATATTCTTGTCCCCGGGGATACCTACATTTCGTTATCTGTTGTGTTGTGACGTCATCATAACTATTTGTTTTCCCATCCTAGTTTTGTTTTACGCGACGTTATGCCGTTACTGTGCAGAATATATTCTCCCTCAAATGTTGCGTTATATTTTCGAGGTAACGGCGTTAAAGATTAGATTTCGTCGAGTAAACAGGGAATCTTTTAGAATTTTCACTTGGGTAGCTAAAAGCGTGCTTTGTCACAGAAATAGGGAGTTTTTCAGTGAAACAGTTACCTTTATAAGGACTTAACGTCGTAGGAAACGGCCGACTAAGTATACGACCGCGGGGGCGCCCTTCCAGTGCTGATAACAGAATTATCCGAACGACGTCATCTATCTTTTAAATGTGGACCTTACTTTTGTTACCTTTGCCCGCGATGCGTTACTCCAACGGATCTGCTATTGTGGAAAGGATTTGAAATCGCTCGGAAATAAAATGTATTTTTATCATTTTTTCATCAACTTTGATGGGTTTCTATGATTTTCACTGAATACTTATATAAACGTAACTTAATTGAAATCAGTGTTATTTGTGCATTATAGTCGAATTATTACACTCTTGTAGTTCCAGAGGGAACCCGATAATATTATATTGAAAGTAAATTTACGGTAGTATATGGTTACTGCCGCATGGAAATCTGTAAGTAACGCCATATACATGGACATCTGTAATCACCCTCATACAAAACATGGGTTCTATCTGAAGTCAATCACGGATACTCCTGAGGATGAAGATGATTGCCTCATATAAAAGTAGGCTGGCAACCACATCCTTCCATCAAGACACAAGCACTGCTTCACGCCAGACTAAGTGTGGCAATGATATCTACCCAGTCGAACCACACTGGCTCTACCACCTGGTTACTAACAGGACCTCTTTGTGACACTAACCTCTTCACTTCTTCATTGTTGTAATGGAGTGTAGGTAGCTTACCTGATAGTTTAATTTGTATCAATGTCTACATGCCAAGTTCCAGTTTGCAGTTTGAACCGCATATGCATTAACTGATTGCCCCGCGATCCATCTTCCGATGCGTCCGATAAGCTCCGCCCAGCGTCTCGAGACCTTGCTCATATTATCTAGTTGAGAACTCACCTACACTATCTTCAACTACCACTACCTTCAACTATACATAAATGCTATGCCAATTTTTTTAATCCGATTAAAGTTGTAGCAAACGGCATTAAATCCATCTAATAGTAGGTGGTCAGTGCCACCAATGAATATCTGTAAGCAACTTTCTGTAGAAGATGTCTGATTATCTCTGGCCTCGGGAGTAACATTCCGGAATCAGAGATGGTCACCTCATATGAAAGAAAGCCGACAACCAAATGCGGCTAGAAGTTAGTGATTCCATTGATTTCCTTGTTTGTAAACGTACAATTAATATCTTTATAGGTATCATTATTGCAATAAAACTTAGATTTTCTGATTAAATAGAATTTCACGTAGATTTACATTTATCATTAACCGCAGTTAGGAACAAGATTTAAAATCATATTTTTGAAAGTTTTTTTTTTTTAATTTACATATATGAGAAGTTACATTGACGCCAGAGTTAGTAGACGTAGTCTACAAAATACAAAGGTAAAGACAGGGAATAATATCTCTAATATACTATTAAGCATTTAAAATATTCTCCCATATGACATTTAAATAAACAGTTTCCTAAGTTCGTAAAAATAAGAATCCACACGAGTGGGACCAGGGGTGAAACCTAGTCTGAAATAAATCTTATTTGCGAAATGAGATAAATTACCACACTTTTAACGTAGATAAGCGTGTCTGTTCGTAGTGAAGTAGCTAAAGAAGCTTATTTTCCTCAAGTTTATGAAATAACTTGATAAAAGTTGTAGGTACTAAATGAAAATGTTTTTAAATATTTATTTCGCGTACTTATGATTCTGGTTTCGTACACTGTTCCACTGTTATATTTTTACCTACTTTTAAAGATATTTGTAAATGAATTTGTGTTTTATAAATAAGCTTTTCTCAAATTTATTTAAACAATATAGTTAAATTAATAGACATTCTTCAAGAAAGGTGTGAAAAGAGCTCTCCTTGAAAGCCGGCGATGCATTGGCAAGCCCTGAGGATTTGGGAATATTCATAGACGATAGAGACTACCTTCTATGAGGTACAGAAGTGTTACTTAATCGATAGGTTAAAGTATAAAAAGACCGTTAATAGAATTACGTTAAAGCGCGAAGTAATTATTTGCCATATCATGTAATATTAAAAATATTGGCGATGATGTTTTTTAGTCGATACTTTGTGTCTAAACATACAGACACATTCTACCCCTAAAGATTAGGCTGGAATGCCTTGTAACGTCTCATTAACCGCACCCTTAGCCTTGAATCACGTATAGGTACTCGGCTTGTGTAGTCTAGACATGTACGGATCTACACTAGCCTCTTCCAATACTAAGGTAATAATCATTCCCAGCCATAACATTAGCGGTGGGTCAAAAAAGTGTTGCTGTTTGAAATTGTTAATAAATATACATATAATTTAGATACTACATCTATTTTCGTGCAGTTTATTTTTACTTATAACCATATTGGTATATATAATCTATGTATATTTCAATGTTTTAATTTTTGTACAATAGTCGACGCGACCAAGTCACGGGCAATAGTAAGTCTATTCATACTCTTAGTACCAATAAAATCATATCCGTTGACTGATGATGAAACCATTACTGATCCCTTAAGACGATACATGTAAGCCCGTAAATATTGTGTTCCGTTTAAAGAAAATTATGTAAAACACGTACAAGACGGCTTTTGTTGTTGCGAGACATTCGGGACGATGATTTCGTTTCGCACCAATGAGCACATTTATTTCATCTTCCGCGAAAATCAAGCATGTAAGAGCATTAAATTCTCCGTACATTCTGTGTACGTGTTTATTGCTCTTGAAGATTTTATATTTTGCAATATTCGTTGATATTCTAATGGCTAATAGACGAATCCTTAGTTGTATGTTTATAGAAATATACATGGACTGAGTTTAATTATTTATTTTATAGTAAGGTAGGCAAACGAGCATGCAGTGGACTGCATAGTAAGTGGCCACTACCACTCACGAGCATCTGTAATTAGCCCTAGATAACATATCTGACAGGGTCCTACCGACTGGGTACTTGAGTCCACCAATTCGCTCTTGACCAACGCGGTGTACTGTGGCCTAAAACCCTCTCATTCAAAGAGAAGACCCGTGCTCAGAAGTGGGACAATAATGGATTGACACCAAGATACCTGAAGTTAACCACTGATGCGATTTGGAAGCTAAGTTGGAAGGCCTAGGATTAGTATGTACTAGCTGTGCACAGCAGACAAACCGGCATTATTAAAAGAAAATAATAGGACAATTGGCATACAATTATTAAAACCGAAGAGAAGTTTTACATAGCCAAACAATTATTATAATATTTTATTTGCAACTTCAAACATACAGACACGCAGACAATCCATTTTTATAATACGTACAGATAAATTGACAGTGATGCGTTATTACATATCGATGAAAACACAAAATTGGCTACGATTTAACGTCTCGTTAAATGTTCTTGGGCGAAAAATATACATACTCATACGTAACCGCTTTTAAAAGGCAATAAATCCTATTAAAACCAGCAGCAATTCATTAAACAGGTTTTACGAGTTATTCAAATGAGATTTATTATTCAGAAAGCGAAAAAATGTTTTATGTTGTTCGCCGCAAATCGACCTAACAATATTATTCGGGCAATCACATTTGTCCGATTTCGTTTGGCTTAAGTATTGACTAATCGAATATCGTTAATAAATGATCCCAATGCGCTATGAAAGTTCACGGGGAGTGTTCGAGTCTCCTTATACATTCGGCACAACTCAAGCAAAAGTAGCTTTTTCTCTCAGTTGCCTGAATTAGTTGGTTTCTATCTTTCAATAAACTAGCTCTCACAATCACTAGCTGTAAAGAAAATATTTCTAATTAAGTTACAAAATCGTACAAACAATTATACCATATCTAAATCAAACACAGACAACTCAATTATACTAACATGCACAAATATATTAAACGACTGGTGTTTATCGGACTTTTCCAGCTCACAAATTATAAGTAGGAAACACAAATAATAGTTGACGTAGGGCTATGGGAGGGTGAGGTCTGCGGACGGGTCTGTGCGGGACGCGGGGAGGGGCGGCGGTAATCAGTCCGGACAGTAATTCGGGAGCCTTAAGGGTGTGATCGGTTAGCGCAGACAAGGGTACCACCACTAGCATCCTTAGAGGGAAGAAATACTTTAGTTCAACATTTCCAATGTGGTTTTGTTTTGTAGCTCTTGGAGATTAAGCAATTTCTCAATAAACATACGATTGTGCCTCACACCAGCTATCGGTTAGTTTGAGACGTCTCCGGAGAAATTAATGTAATGTGGATTATAAGTTGGGGCTCCTAATAAGATTTGGTTCGATGTTTTTGTTTTACTTTTCATGACTTTTATCAGATGAGATCGAATAACTAAAGTTAATGTAATATGCCTATTAATATGAATGTGGGGGTCCTAAAATTTTGACCGGTCTTTCATACGGTCATGCTTTTATTTAAAACCAGCAAAGTTGCGAAAAAAGAATCTTGCTTTAACCCAATTAATTTTACTTTGAATCTTTTGAACGTACTGAACAGAGAAATAACGGCAGCCTACGCAACACTCATCTGTTTTGAGTACACAGCCGACCACTGAAGGGTCCTTCAGGCTCCCCTAGTCGGCAGACTTCGAATATCTTTGCACCTTAATTACGCTCAGCTTCGGCAAAAGTACGACACGTATAGTCTCCAACGCTCTATCCGAAAAGGGAGTGAAAAAAATTTGAAGATTGAAAATCGAGCCCCTTTCACGCGAAATACGAGGGTCTCTTAAAGTATTCTTAGATACAAAAAATCCACTTTCCTTTTTCTGATGGACGATTTTGATTAGCTGTAACGTAGGATTTGTGGCTGAAATTAATGTACGTCATTATTTATGACGAGCTGTAGGTATATCAATTGTTTATTGTCATGAGATCCAATTGCTTCGTCTATAAAGAGAAGTTTCTACAATAGAACGATCTTAAACCTTATGGCGATGTTCCCTAAGATTGCTAGTTTGATTTTACTCGAGAATCGTATAGTTTTGTAATATATGTGCATTATTTGTAACTAGTTCTTTGCTACTTACACATTTCTGGAGAAAATATGATAACATTAAAACATAACGTAGACAGTTTCATGATGTCAATAATACTTAGCCAGAGAGCGCACTAAGCCCGTAAGCCGGTCTTATCCAGCAACTTTTACATTATCTACCAAACTGTTACATAAATTTTAGCTTGAGTCTACTTACGCTTATCAAGTCAAAACTACTAAAGCGTATTTACGAGTATTTGTTTCCATTTTCCGGTTGATTGACTCCACAACTTCGGAGAAGACGCGACGGCATGGGTTAGCCCACCTTGGAAACTTCCTCGCCCCTGATTCAAAATCAGTTAATGCAAAAGTTTATTTTTATAAGTAAGATTACACGGGAGTTCGGATAGAAGTTTTACGAAGCAGCTTTCTTTCCGAAATCCTACAAGGTACGGAGGAACATTTTACGGTACAAGATTTTTGGATTAATACGAACTTTAAAATAATATTGCTTTTCTTGTAGTTACAAGTTTTTTGTATAGTAGACTTTCAACCTCGGCTTTGGCCGCGTCTGACGTTTATTATTTTTTTATATTCGTCAATCTTTTCATTGAGTGATCCGATTTAAAGATAAAGAAAGTTAAGAGTAGAAGGTTAAGAAGTAAAACTGCTTATAATGCAATTTTAGAGCAAAGAAAAAAAAAACAATATTGTATGTAGGTAGTATACCAGAATTGTCAAGTCTCTTATTTTATGTCAAATATTAATGCATAATATTCTTATATTATAAATTCATAGAATTTATGAAGTAATATGTGTGTATTTTTCCTATTAGAAACACTGAAAATAACGCAAAAAGTGAGTATTTAATAATTAGTTGCATGTGTAATTGCTTTTTGCACCGTCGGGTGACCGTTAATAGAGATATCAGATTAACAATGATTTAATTAACTAAATGAACGCTACACGTAACACGTTATTCTAACATTACGTACAGATTTTTGTACATTTAATTATTTTAAGTTAACAAAATTTCAACAAAAAATAAAACTTGTTTTCGGAGTATTTTACGTTTTATTTAAAAGTTGGGTTCTCTAGCTTCAGTGAATAGGTGAGTATCTTTTAATCCAATGAGTTTTGGTGTATGTTGTACCACCGTCACACTTATTTTAATGCGAAGCAGTTCTTGCCTATCGATAGAAGGGTGTGGATATCGGCACACTTTTATATGAGTTGACTATCTAAGTCAGCCTGCCTTCAAATACGTACCTTGTGTTTATGAATTTTTTGCAGATGTATATGGACGGCAGTGACCACTTACCATCAGTTAGACTGCATGCTCGTTTGCTACTTCAATCTAATGATTTAGCATACGTTTCTCTAATTGATAAACAGTTGATGAATGAATATTTAACTAACGAATATTTTTTAAACATACCTATCTATTTAGGTTAGGGTAGGAAAATATCGTGTAATGCAACATTAATATAAAAAGAACAAAAGATAAAAACGGATAAGCTACATACGTAATGAGAAAGATTTAAAACCACCGTTTAAATATTAAACAATTAAGGTTATTCAGTTAAGCAGTTATAGGGTTGTACGTGTCCGATCGCTTAAATTTATGCACGCTTCCCGATGGAGCTCATAAACATTGTAAAACTTCCGGCAGATGGCGGCCGCTGCCCGATTATTCTCGTACTCTGTAGACACAACGCATAACGTGGTTTTGGGTACGTTAAAAAATTAAAGAGTATAAACGTAGGCCTGTGTTTGATATTCGGCTTAGTAAATCGTGTGTAATTTTTTACTCCGTAGCGTATAACTATTTTTTTCAACGTGAAACATGTAGCAGTTTTTCATTCCCTTTTCGAATACTTAGACATAGTATTTAAAATATATTTCGTAAGTTAGTTATGATTCGCATAACATAACGTGTCTTATTCATAACATGGCATTGAAATATTGCCGATGATTGAAATATAAGCTATCTTTATGGCGTTTACAGATCATGTTATATTTACAATAATGATATGGTGCGTTCGGCAGAATTTACGCACGCTTCCCGATAAACCTCATAAACATTGTAAAACATCCGGCAGATGGCGCGCTAGCCCGATTGTGTTGCGCACCCCTACAGCGATGACTTGTACAAACGCTATTATGTTAAAGCATGTTATATTGTGTTAACTTATTGAACTATGTTAACGCGAAAGCCTTGTTTACACTACTTTCAGTTCATTTATATTGCTTGATTCAATACATTTCTTTTCATATAATGCCATATTACAATCGTGGTTGTATATGTTGTGACTATATCATAAATAGCATAACTTTCTTGGATTATTCCGGATCCCTTCTAGTGTCTCAATTTACAGTGCTATACATTATGTTTACTTATGTGACTTTTATTTTTAAAATCAATAAAACGTAATAAAAAGCTTATTAGACAAATTAATTCATTTATAGTTGCTGTAACAAAATGAGTTACTTTGCAGTTTATAATAATGTGCTTGATCGATGGCTGATTTAGCGAAAGATTGCTGTTATCCTAATCTTAATCGCGAGAGAATAACGAGTATCTGGATAGAGGGATCGCGTTATTAGTGGTCCGCTTTCCCCGTTCATTACCGCTAAAAATATTTAGTATGGTTGAAAAACTTGGAATGGCTACATAATTTTTACAGGCGACATCCACTCCGTCATAATACGCCATTAACGGTTGAGCGACGCGGCCTCTAATTCACGTTTAAAAGCCTGCACTCGAGTCAAAGTCAACTGTAATTTCGTCTTAGCCAGCAATACCTAGCAAAAATCTAATTTGTCAAGAATTATGCGGTGGCTACTAGAACCGTTGGGTGTTACGGTGTTTTTATTATTCCGCTTGGTCCCCGCCCCGCGGATCCGCCGCGCATTATTTTTTTACGACGCAGAATTGCGATTATCCTGTATATTGTTTTCGGGTCACTGACAGAATTGAATATATAAAATTTGTACGAGAATTCGCATGAAACGCGCACGAATATGGAATATACGCCTACATTAAATTTTCAAAGGAACGTCGAGCTTGATGATGTCAAAATATCATTTTAAGAACAATGTTTTATATGGTATGACAAGTGTTTATTCTATTTGGTAAATTAGACGAAAACAATGGTGATAGTGAGGAAAAATCGCGTTCAATTCATTCATATTTGTGTCCCTATTAAAAATGTGTCTGAATAACACAAAGCTACGCGTAGAATCCTTTTTGTTTGGTGGGTAATTAGTGTCTTTTATAAACATGACGCTGTTTTTTTATTACCACACGCAGTGACGAGCGCACGTATTCATTATGCCAATTTCTTTTCATTGTACAAAATAAAATCTGTAGACAGGGGGATATTCGCCGTAAAGCTTAGTATAAATGAAATATAAATTGCCTTTTTAACACAGGTACAAATAGGATTTGAATAGGTTGTAATATCCTTCCCCTGAGATAAAATTAGGGCTCCCTTTAGGGCTGTTAAAGCTCATATATTCCAGAATTTAACTATGTAAAGTATTAATGTTTAATGCAAATGGAAATATTTTGTGGGAATTTTCATAATTGTTGTTTTACATTTTGTGAATGTCTCCTATGATAGTAATCCATCTATTCATCCACCCTTTTGAGGCCCACTGCTAGACGTAGGCCTTACTTAATAAAGCTTTTTGGCAATAGTTACGGCAAGTGGAAGACACTGCTCATCACCTGGATTTTGTTCCTGAGTCGCTTCCTGAGAAATTAGCTTAGTAAACTGACGATCATAGCAATAATAATTAGTAAATAGTCACGATGCATCGAGTGTGTTTGTATTAGCACCTAATGAATTGATTTGTTTAATGATAATTTTCAACTAATGTTACATTAATTTAACTTTCACTTACACGATCGTTTAATTAAATTCTGACAAAATTAAAAAATCACAATTTTAGACGTATTTCTTAATACTCTTAACTATTAATCAAGATACTACTATTTATATAGAACAGGTTTAAATTTACAAACGGTACCAGAACCTATTTTAATGTAACATTCAATAGTAACAAGTTTGAGCACCGTATTGTGCAAGTTAACTTTGACTTTAGGAGAGAACCACACTAAGTATTGATTGCCCGTTTCCGATTACTTACATTACACGCGAATGCTCTTTGTTAATACCAGGCTTTAGAGAGAGATGCTCATATGACTAGTTTTATAGTGTTGGGTGCAAGAGGGTCTTGGGTCTTTCGGGCGCTTACACTTCACTGCGTCGCCCTTTCTCCTTCGATTCATTAGCGAACCTTCGATGCATCGTTAAAATAATTCTACTTATATGAAGAATTTCTCAATGGAATGTTTTATCTACGTGAGTGGAACCTAGCATTCGCTATTTAATTAATATGAGAGTTATGTCTATGTTGTAATAATAAATATATTTTCATATGCTTAATTGTTTATTTTTATTGTTTTCAGGTAAGACAAATGCTGGATGTAAATAAATCTCTGAAGGTAACCTTAAATCCGATCTCACATTCTCAGAAAATGACAGGTTAGAAGATAGAGGTATGGATCAATGAAAATAGAAACTAGGTATCCACCTACGTCTGTCCTTTAAATGAACCTAAATGTAGTTCAGTGAATCGATATAGAACTTTCGAATAGACCAAAATAATAGTTGAGCCACTCTGCAATCTGGCAGAAATATGATGAAGTAGGTATTAAGTTCGGAACCTTCATATATATTTCATACTAGTCAAATTCGCCAACTATTACAATGTAAATATAACGCAAAGTTCATACGTTCTTTAAGTACATTACAACGGTTCTTTTGTTCAATGTTTAACTAAAGCGCTCTTTAAACCGACGAAACGTTTAACTTACGAATGAAAATATATCTTCCAAAGTATTTAATTACAGACTAGCGAGCTAAAATGTGTCTTTAAGTAGTAAAAATAATTACAGGCGTTATAAAACAGCAAGTGAAGTGTGCGGAGTTACACGTTCTTAATGTTTGTAAGGAAATTTTAATTTAGATCTATATCTTTAGAGCTGAAGAGCGGGGTCGTTTACATACTTTTTTTTTTAACTAAAATAGCAAACGAGCATGCAGTCCACCTGATGGTAAGTGGTCATTGCCGCCCATGGACGTCTGTAATCAACTTCATACAGAGCATGGGTTCCGTCTGAAGTCAATCACAGATGCGTTGCTACTCCCGAGGACTATGATGGTCGCCTCATGTAAAAGTGTGCCGGCAACCACACTCTTCTATCGAAACTCAAGAAATGCTTCACGCTAGAAATAGGTGTGGCGGTGGTACTTCCCCGGTCAAACTACACCACCTTTAAAATACTTTTTGAAATACCAAGAATGTACCTTTTTGTTCATACGATAGCACAGATACTATAATAGAAGACAATAAAATTATTTCAAATAATAGACTGTTGAAATGTTATGTAGCTTATATGCGATGCTAAATAGGAAAGAAAAAATCACTTAAAATATATATGTTTAAAGTAAGAAGGAACTTTGCACTAGCCAGATGGTAGTCTGAAATTTAAATGGGCTATTTTATGTTTTCTATAAACTCCCGCCTTCTTGTTTTTTTTTTACAAAAATAGACAATTAAAGTTATTCACATAACTTATAAAATTATTCCATTGCAATGTTCATCATTGATTCAGCTAGAATTTGGTAGCTGTTATTTGTCATAGATATAAATCTCGATAAACTTAAATCACAGGATTCTAATGTCGAAGATTTAAGTTAAATTGCGTTTAGTTAGTAAAACGCCGCGTATGTTTAAATAACATTTCTTTAGACCTAAAAATATTCTAATTTCGTAATAACGCACCGAGCTTGCACCGACGTTGGCGGCAGACCCCTTTCATTTCCTCCCCCTGTCTGCGATTATCGTGATCAGACGTAGAAAGTTATACGAGTACATTGAAATATTGATATAGGTACAGATTAATTTGCGAATTGATAGGGAAGTCTGGACCGGAGGAAACTTGTTATGAAATTATATTTTTGATATTTTGAATCTATGGTACTTTTAGTTTTTTTACGCATGTCTAGATATATTTAATATAGCTCTAGATTAGTTTTACGATATAAAAGTAAATGAGCATGAAGTCAATTTAATACAAAGTGACAATTTGCATTGATTATTGTATAAACTCTAAGTAGCTCAAATAAAATAGTAATAATAAATGATAATTGTATCTATTGACTTATAATTATGTGGTGACCATGTGGGTTTTTTCGAATGGTAACGTATTTATTATTCAAAAAGATTTGTAATTGGTTGAGCCGCATACTTACTTCCTACTTCATTTTTTCCAAAACACGAGCCTATATCTCCGCATTGACCGTAATACAAGACGGCAACTATTGCCCTGGTATTAGGAGACAAAAAATAGCGTAAGAATTCCATTTAATTTACCAGCATTAAACATTTACATGTTTATACTTTTAAAAGGTTAATACCTTTTATACTTTCATATCAAACCGGCCTAAAAAGAACAGGAATCTAATAATAAATGTTAATGGTACAAAATTAAATATACATCATGTTTATGCAAACATTGTTGACAAAGGTAGCAGTAGAACCGCGATAGTACTGTCGTAGGCAAACCACGGTGAGTTCATTAAACCTTTAAATCCTCACCAAATGACACTTCGCATAATCCGCACAGAAGCAGCGTTGTGGAATATCCTCACCTACTTAATTTGTGGGGAAAGTTTAGCTAAATATTAGTATATTATGTGTGGCTGCAGCTCATGACTGTACCCGACCTCTCTTCTCACTTTTGAGCGCTATATCTATTGCTTTATTTTCATTTTAATTCGAAATTGACAAAGAAGAATCCAACATTATGATGTGTAGATCCTGCCGCTTGTAGACATTTCAAGCAACTACTTAATAAATTTGAGTCATATCCTTAGTTTGGTCACAGATCAGTTACCCCTGAGATATAAGTTGGCAAACAAACACTATCTATATATCGTCGCTTAAGTTTTAACACCGCGTAACTCAAAAAATGCCCATTTTGAGTTAATGAAACTCATGAATGGTATCTCAAAATAATATAGAAAAATAACTTTTTGAGACAGTTTATTTGCTCTTCTGAAGTGTTGCTAAGTTTGAGATCCGCGGTGTTAGAACTTAAGCGACGACATGTAGAAATATATATGAATAAAATTGTATAATAAATAAAGAGAAGCTTCAAATAAACACATAAAAACTTTGAGCAAGATTCTATTAAAGACGCATCATTCTTATAATCGCATCAGACACTTGACAAAGTCTTTACTCGTAAGAATTATATCGTTCATCCTTAAAATGGATTCCAAAGGAGGGAAGCAATTTCATTTGTGAGAACCTGCTCCTGCTTATAATCCGTCCGAGGTAATAACATTTCATATTCGTAATAGAATCATTCCGCGTCGCCCGGAAACTTTATAGTCTCATTTTCATTGAAAGCGTTTAGTAGACATAAACTTGCAGAATAATTTTGATACACGGCCCAGAAATGGAAGAGGCCCAATCTCCGGACTCCCCATTCGCCTAATCAACACGGCCGTTTTGATGACAACATTTCTTTATTAAAATATTACTCGGATCGAGTCGAGCTAACTCCTTAACTCTTAATTTCAATATGGACTTTTAGTTACTGCAAAAAGCTATATAAAAATGTAACGCAAATTTCCATAGATTTGCGTTTGTACCTACTTTCGCAATAACATAACTTAAGTTAAAGTTAAAAATTGTCTTCGGACTGATAAGGATTTGTCGCAATAATATATTATAATTATAAGGAATAACGTTGCTGTGCTGTGTAGATGTTATTGGTTTCTTTTGGCACATAAAACTATATTATACAATAAATCTCATACATGCAAAATTAATTCAGATTTATGTGTGTAAAATCTATGTGTTAATTCTAGCTATAATTTACATGCAAAATGTCTGTAGATCCGTTCAGAAATTACGAAGTTATAGAGGACCAAACATCGAACAAACTTTTGCATTTACGAGTAGACTTAGTCGCTCGTTAATCTACAAACATATTTGAAGTCTATTTGGCAGAAACAAATAGGCAATTTTTTTGATATTTCTACAAGAAAAATATTACGTTCGTTTATTTTGTAGGCTCGCTTGTTGTCCAATACCCATACCACGGAGCGGAGCCGATAATAATAACCTATTTGTAGGAATTATTGTGGGCAATAATACACTAAGTGGTATTTATGGATGATATCGTCCAACATAATAAACAAACACTTAGCTTTTGTTGTACGACATTGCTTGTGGATTTCTTAAGTAATATCAAATTTTTTAAATAAAAGATAGTAAAAAGACACTTTTTCCCATAAACGCTAGTTTCGGGGCAATTTTCTATCCTAGGTCAAACAAAGTTGCATTGCTACCTCTGAAAGGTATGTCTTTTTTCATAAGGTTGAACTAGTATGCAGTCCATCTGATGATAAGTGGTAACTGCCGCTCACAAATATCTTTAAGTACAATTTATACTCCAGTTCTGTCTGGAGTTAATCAAACATTCGTTACTTCTCCCGAGGACTAAGATGGTTGCCTCATACAAAAGTTAATCAGCAACCACACACTTCCACCAAAACGTAGAACCGCTGGAAATAGGTCTGTTGAAGACCCTCATGTATATACATTCACTGTTCACTACACTTCATACTACTTGACGAAAACATGTAAATGTATTATTGTATAGCAGATGTCGGACACTGCCGAACACGAAGGCCGATTATGCCTCTTTGTCGCTCGTTCCACGCTCTCGCTTGCAATTGAAGCCATACATGGAACGTCTCACAGCGAGGTAACGCCGCATGAGACATGTTTTTTTTGGTGCGTGCAGCCGGCTCCATCGAATTATAAGACGTTGTCATGTCAAAACCTGCTGTTCTACCTGAAGTTTATCACATATTATGTGTTACCACATCAGAAGACTAGGATCGCTGGCGCATCTTTAAGTCCACCGGTATCCAAACCCAAAGAAACGATTGAACATTTACGTTATAAATAGATATAACGATAGTTCTACAACAATAAAATGCTTTCATGAAATTTATATTACATCTACAGACTAATCTAAATACTTCATGTTTATTATACTTCAATAAACCAAAACTTTAATTAAGTTTCTCTTCAACAACACAACATAAATTACCACAATAATTTCGAAATTATCACTGGATGTAGTCTTCTTGTAATTTGTACGAAGATCGTAATAATATATTAACGCGTCTCATATCATTTCCACCCTTCTGTTTATTTAAGTTTCAAATTACAAAATTATTAATATTGCACCACTGTGTCACCTAAGTTTAATAGAAACTTACATTTACTTATCTACGGTTTAAGGTACTTGTGTTACTAAAACGTGTGACTAAAGATTAACAAAAATCAATATTTAAACTTATATTCACATACCTATACTTAATCCACATATTGAAAAAAAAACATCTTGTAGTGTGAGTATAGTAAGGACAAATAAATTATGGGTAAATTGGTGATATTTCTGTAAGGAACTATAATGATATGACCTTCGCCCTAAATTTTATTTCATCACATATGAACTTTGTAATATGGTCAAAACTGTTTATAGGATTCCAACACGATATAAATACATTGGCGCTGAATAAATATGACTCATAAGGAGAATAATGATTTTCCAGCATATTTATAGATGTATAAATATGCTGGAAAGATAGGTCTGGGTCTGATTGTAATAATTAATCATGATATATGAATTATTTCAGTTTGCAGTGTGACATGAGTTATATAATTTTATAAATTTGGGGATTTAATTACAAAAGATATGAGGCCTGTAATTTGGAAAAAGGAGGGAAGAATCGACTTTTTAATGATCATGACAATACGGTATTAACCGTAAATATACTATTTCAAAAAATATATTAAAATACTTTTATGTTTCTATGATAATAAAAAGCGTTTATAAAAACAAAACGACGTCTTTTCAAAACAATGAACTGAAAATGAAGACGATCAATCGTTTTTAAGCAGTCGGATTTTTTTGTTTGAATATTTTAGCACTGTCTCTTATTTGTGAAAGAAACAAGAATAAAGAAGATAAAATTTATTTCGGGTAAAAGAGTAAAGTCGGGAGTATATTAAACAGAAAACAGTAAAGACAAATGGTCAATTCTCCACATATCAACGTACACAAGTATACGTGAAAAAGAAGTTAAATATAATCATAAATATATTGAATATTACCGTCGTTGTGTGACATATAACTACTCCGCTCTGTACCACAAATCATCAAGTTGAATACCAGATATTACATTTGACTTGTCTTACGGACTAAGTGACAAAGACCTTGCAGGAAATCGTTAATTAAATCCGGGCGGCAAGCAAATGCGGTCTACCTTCATAAAAGTTATGCTGTGAATATTTAACAGTCTGTAAGTCGTAGCGGTAGCACGTTGGTATATGGATTAAGGGGAATTCTTACGTATCGTAGTGACTTTTACTACTCTAATGTTAAGTACATATACAGTAGTTTAGAGTTTAGATGGGTTACTTAAATTCTTACTTCGTTAAGACAAATATCAAGTTAAGATGTTTTAATACTATTTAATTATTTCACAAATTCAAGGTTATAAAAATATTTAGTAACAGTTAATTTATTATTTTGTAAAAAATAAACAGAAGTAAGTAATATTGAACATGAGGTGAAAATATTCGCATACGTTGTTGAATATATTTGATCATAATAGTTAATAATTACATCAACTGTTATTGTTTTAATAGCGTTTGTGAGAATGTCTACCTATATGTTACAGTATACATACTTAAGGGTCACTTTTTAGTACTTACATATTTCATTTCTACATAATTGATATTAAATTCATATAATACAATGAAAAATATTCTTGAATTACAGTTGAAAAGCATTTTGGGGCTAATGACTATCTAGATTAGGGCAAAGTACGGCGCCCAGTGATAATATTTACGACTTCTCATACATTTACTGCGTACTTATGACCGAAAATGTTAAAAGTAAAATGAGACATAACCGTTAAAAAAGAAATGTATCTACTACAAAATGTTTAAATGGCAAAATAAATTACGAACGAAAATACGTATGTATTTGGCAGATAAAATAAGCGTTAGGAAATAAAACGACGGTGCCTACGTAAGACCTAAAATTGTGTAGGCCGTTGGATATTATCGGTGACATCAAATTTATATTCGCTACCAGCTTTATTCGAGGTTTTGCTTATTTGCATTGACCTTCTGTATTTTCACTAATTTATACAGTATATGCCGAATTTTTTCATTTCGTTTCTTTAATAAAAAACACTATTTAAAACAATCTTGAATAAAATAAAAATGTTGTAACCACACTACGTTTATAACTACAACATTATATTGAACAAATTTTATTAATATTAAGTTACAATTTGAGCAACAAAAGTGGTACAAATATACAAAACAAGCAATATTTATAATGCTAACATTGTACCAAATTGAGCAAAGTGGGCAAAGAGGCAAAGTGGAATTGTAATTTGTTGTGTTATCGAATGAAGAGAATGGAGAGTGCGTAGTACCTTAAGAGGTGAGTTGGCGCCGCGAGAGTTCTCCCAGGGACAAGATTTATGTAAGGACTTTTGTGTTTGTACGAGTAGTTAAGCAGGGCGGCGGGGACGGCGCGGGCAAGGCTCATCTACATTCGCTTTTGCTCACGCCAGATATCTAACAAAGTACAGAAAGCCCGCCCATTGTCTATCCTCTCGCATCCGCTACAGTTTTCTTCAACGAGAAGGAGGAAAAAAACGTCTCGTTTTAAAATTCCTCATACATACGTACCACGTATAAGTTACTTTTTCTTTTTTTTGCAATTTCTCGCCATAGACACATCATCTGGCGTGGATGAGTTTTTGTTGGGACGTAGGAAGTCCCTTTGTCTTCGCTATGAAAGTCAGAACTGTTGTAAGGAATATCCAGCTCTCGGGAGACTCGTATATAGGCATTGTTTTGAGAAAAATCTAAACTCAGACTTTTATATAGCAGTACTGCGTCTGTACGAGCAACACGTGGCTCGGTAGCGCTAAGTAATGAATTCGCTGTGGCTTTAATTATAAAGTTGTTACAACGCCAAGCAATAAAGTGGAACAAATCATGTTGCACAATATTTTAGCGTTATACCCAACTCAGAAGATTTTATAGATGTTCTTAAATATTTTACTCTGAACATTGTAGCGGTCACCGTACCATTATAAATTACAAAGTCGTCAAATAACAAAATATTACGCTTGTTTGAAAAGGAGTTAAGCATATAATACCACTATTTGTAGATCCTAAGCTATTATATTTTATAAAGGTCTAAATAATGCAAGGTTCGGACTAAAATTTATAGCGGTTAGGAGCGAAAATAAATTTCAAATGTAGGTAAAACACTTTTGTCATAGCCAGGGTTGCAACCCATTTGGATTTGTTGTTAATGGGATATTTAATGAGATGTGGAAGGTAAGGGTTACTTGGTGAGTGTTTTAATGTTTATTTATAATATAATACAGTTAAGCGGTATTATTTCTAGTGACATGAAATATGTTACTTTATTTGTTATGGTAATCTAAAGTATTTTATTGGAAGAAATTAAAGAAATAATATATTTATTTGGCCCGATACATATATATTACGACTACACTTTTTATTTACTGCAGCAAATGAGAATCTTCCCATGTGGATTCTAATCTTGCCTAGAAAAAAAACTAAATGATGAATTTTGTTTTCCCGACTGGTTTTGGGTGTTCATGTATATCAATTTGTGTCTTCATAGCTATGCGTTATGGATATACCCAGTATAAATTCGGATTTACTGATTAGTCGATTACTGGTAGCCTGCTGCTCCTGCAGATTAAATTGCGACATCTTATATTAGTACATCTACCTCTCACACCAGTCAAACCCAACAACAGTAACTTGTATAGCGTTGACGACCCGCGTGGTAGAGCGGTTACCATCGGTCGGACGCGCAATGGGTCTCGGGTTCGATTCCCGGCCAGACAGGTCTGAATGATGAGTTTAGATTCACCTTGTGGGTCTGGGTGTTTGTGTATTCATCTTGTGTGTCCATAGTATCTACGACACAGGAGAAAATCCTAGTGTGGAGCTATGAGTGTAGAAAGCGTGCGTTAAAAAAAAAGATACTCTAACTTCATACAAAAAACAATAATAACAGAGTTTCATACTCACATATACACTACGTAGTTTCAGTGCAGAATAATTTTCTTAGTATAATATAATATGGTAACAAAAGAATATTAAATCTTTCAAGAAACGACATTACTGAATAACTTCTCTGTGGTCTTTGTTTCCTAAGATTTCAGCGCGGGACAATGTAGCATAGTCTTCATATTATTGCCTCAATTAATCATAACTTTGTGTTAGTGAAATTTCTCTGGTGGGTAGACCATTGGTGCATGAGTTCACGAAGGCATGAAATTGGATCGTGAAACCTTTACGTTCGCTCTTACAAAAGTGGGGTAGCTGATTTTGATATTATGCTCTTTTCGTTTTAATATAATACTTACGTTCATAATACCCTCATTTTTGATCAAGTAGTTAACAGTAAACTACTACTAACTAGGAATTCCTTCTCATTATTAGAATTGATTGATTTAAAATAAATAT
This sequence comes from Spicauda simplicius, assembly GCA_949699795.1. NCBI lineage: Eukaryota > Metazoa > Arthropoda > Insecta > Lepidoptera > Hesperiidae > Spicauda > Spicauda simplicius. The sequence continues at coordinate 7,492,682 of OX453063.1, read as the reverse complement.
TTAGGGATTCGGCACGACTATAGCCGATACCTTGAGATCCAATTAGTGCTTTATTCAATTTCCAATATTGTGAAGTCATTGTAATACAAAGTGATTTCTATTGTACTAAAATGTAAAGGTCACAAGGCAAGACGTTGCATAACTCCATTACGAACGTCATCCAACCGAATACCGTGCATAATTAGCGCATTAAATCTGCGCTGGGCGTTTGACCATAACTCCATTGCACAATATATTTCACTATACGAATTAATTATCTGCGCTGCAAGCTGCAATGAATTACATATTACGAACGAACTGCAAGACCCGCCATAACAAAATGTGAACATAGAATTATGGTAATAGTTTTAAAGAGTTTAGAGGTACCGAATTACGGTGCACGATGTCACAAGTGGCGCTTGCTACGCTTACCTCCGTAGATCGCTACGTTTCAGCTACGTTGCTACGCCGTAGTCTCTTCTTATTTATGCCTTGGCATAATTTATAAGATACTTTTTGTTGGCAAATTTATTTTAACATAACGGTTTAAGATATAGATTACGGGATAAACGTTTAAAACTTAAGCGCATCCGATTCAGGAGATTATGAAGTCATTGAGAATTTTGCTTGTGTATTTGTCTTGTGTGTGTCCATGGTACCCACGATACAGGAGAAAATCCTACTGTGGGCCTATGAGTGTAGAAAGCGTGAGCGTGTATTGAGACATATACTCGTACGTACCTGCTGGATATATTAAAAAAAACATTACTTTTTTAAATTTCAAGTATAAACTACTGAAGCACCGTTAATGTTTTAAATATCGTAATAACTCACTATTAAGCATAAAATACGAATGTTTGGCCAGTTCAATTAAGAACGCATTTGAATAATCGAGGCAAAATATATATTTCGGTATGAGAGTTATCTCGTTCGAAGCAGTAGGTAGGTTGCAATTAATTGGGATTAGTGTGTGAGGTCGTGCGTTCCATTCCCCACTTATTTTTCACGTTACGAAAAGTCCAGTTGGGAGGTCCAGCGCGAGCGCCGCCGGATTATTGAATTAAAGTTGATAAGTGTATTAGCCAGTGTTGTTGCTCCATTCTCTTGATTAATGGCCGACCGTTGCTTTTTCTCTCTCATTTATATGATAATGAGTCAGCAGCCGCGACCGAACACAATTATTAAGTGTAAATGAATGTAGTTGGAAGCGAAATCGCTTTTGAAAAATGACTACGGACCGAGTGAATTCAAAATGATCGTGCGTTCGCGACAGCCGAACTGTCTGAATTTAAAACGGAAAATGTTTAAAGTTTATACAAAATTAACTTTGCTTATTTCCAAACCGGATTATGTTAATTAGGCAGCTGCCGTTCCGTCGGTGAAATCGTAATCGAAAACGCCTGTAGTGTTGATTTACCTAATCAGTTTGTTTTGTAACTCGCACATAGAATAAACCAATTTGCATTGGATGGAATCCAAATCGTATTAAACAAGTGAAAAAGAAAATAAAACGGAGACCGGTCGCTTCTTTTTTGTGGCAAAAATTAAAATACGTGACATATGTTAGGTAGAGCGTACTATATGAAGGTGGGACGAAGAGGTTGGTACTTAGGTTGGTCGCGGCTCGGTACACCGCGCTGTCTGCCACTTAATTCTCCTTTGTTGTATTAATCTACAGGGAACTCAGCAAGGGTTACGTTATGACGTTTGGATTTACTATGTGTGATATAGTGCGGGGTATGCAATCAGGGAACACGAGAGCGTTTCTCACAATATCTTTATATTTAACGCTGGCAATATATTTTTAACCTTAACATTTGTTTTAGTTAAAAAATAATTGATTAAAAGTTTTGTGTTCAACGTATTACCCATATGTTGAACAAAAATAAAAGAAAACGGGAGTCGTTTAAAATGGTTTTTATATTGCGGATAGTTCGACTTATTTATGAATATTCTCCGTAATAAACTTAATAATCGTTCTTTTCTATGGTGTGAGATAATTTAATGGAAGACTTATTAATTTTACAAACCAAGACTAAGTAAGTATCAATTCAATTATACTGTGGTGATGTTACATCGATAATAAAGAGTATTTATTAATGTCGACTATAATTAAAACTTCACTAATTTCCGTCAAATAACGATAACCCAAATTCGTCTCTCTTAAATATCAAATTTTATACTACCTGTCTTCAAAGCAATTTACAAGAGTGGGCGGGTTTTAAATCTTTTGACGGGGTTTCAAAGTTGATAAAGCGTTGTAAAATTCCATTTAGTCCGCTGGCCAAAGCCCGTCAATCTCGATAGATTCGCTGACAGGCCTCAATAGCTCAAAGCCTGGAGCAACCCAGCACTCAATTGACTAATACACTGCGGCGACAAGGGATTGGCTTTATAAGAGTATAACATTATACGAAGTATTGGCCAGGTACCTTCATGTTCTATTTGACTCCACGCGGTAACATTAATAGATTTGTGAATATAGCAGAAACGACAAATATGTGGGCAGTCCATATACTATCCTAGTTCATAATTAAGCTTTGCTACTCTTGCCATATTTTTATCGCGTAATTACGATTGATATTTTAATATTGTTTTGTAACAAGACAATTAAGTGTTTAAAATAAACTGGATAATCAACATAAGATTAACGGGTGGTAAAATTTATCTTAATTATGTATGTTATTTGAAGTGTAATAGCTCAATTAGCGAAATAAATGTGTTACTAAATAATTTTTTATAAAATATCATGCTCAAAACTCGCGCGATGTTAGTAAAATCACTTTTTCTATAAATGTCCTATATCCATGCTTAGACTAACTTATGAGGTTACTGGTTATAAAAAACAAATTGATGCGGTACTGATACTCCCATAACTTAACCATGGACAAAGAGTCACTTTTCAAAATATAAGCTTTATAAACCTACTTTATATTCGCGGCCAAAACCCGTCAATCCGGATAGATGTGGTGACAGATATCGATAGCTCACATAGTTCATAGCTGTGGCAGCTTGCGGTCACAATACTTTATTTGAAGTCACGGGACAGTCTCATCTAACGACTAGTGTCATGACACTTTTTTTCTAGTCTAAGTCGTCGTCAAGCCATTATTATTCCACTGCTGGGCACGGGTCTTCTTTCAGAATGAGAGAGTTCTAGGCCATACCACCACGACCACACCTCTGTGAAAATTTTTTTCAAACTCTTGGGTGTGTAGGTTTCCTCACGATTTTTTCCTTCACAGAAAAGCAGTGATAATTAATTTCTAATACACACATGATTTTAGAAAAATCAGTGGTGCGTGCCTGGGTTTGAACCTCCAACCTCCCGATCGAGAGGACAAGTTTCAACCATTAGGCTATCACTGGTCCAAATATATGTATATGTTCTTAAATATTGGAGAAAAATATTTTATAACCGTCTTTGCTAACGGAACTATTATAGTGCTTACATTCCAGTTACAGGTGTAGTTAATCTATAAAAACATTCAAAATTAAAATAAAGCGCTAACAAACGTTATAAGAATGAGTGGTGTTAATAAAATGAACCAAAAATATACTTATCTTTTAACGCTGGAGCTAATCCGTCAAATATTATAAAACTTTCCAAACTGAATACTAAGAAAAAGGCTAAAGTCACGCCAAAAAGTCTCTCCGGCACAATAGCGAACTTTATTTGGTAAACTGTTTGGTCGGAAAATCGTTACAAAACATATGACGTCTGAAAAATTACACGCATTCACAAATCATGCGGGCCCTCTTTTGTAAAAAGTTTCCAGGCTCACAAAGGAGTTCAACTCGTTCTTAAACCATCAAATTCTTCCCCGCCCGCATACATTTAATGTTTGTTTACTATGTTATTCTTTGTATAATTGAAGGGAGGATGGCTGATAATTACTTTTAAGGCAGGATTACCTCGTCGCAATTCAATTGAGTATCATTGTTAAACGTATATTTGGTGTATAGTAGCGATATAACATTTCTATTTGGCGACCCGCGTTTAGCAATCATACTGGTCGGATATGCCAAACCGATATCTGAATGATAAATTTAGAGTTCTGTTCTACATTTAAGTGTTCATGTAATGTCTTTGTGTCCTTTAAGAATACCTGCAACTACGAGTGTTCAAAGCATACTATAATTTTAGCATATGGATGGATCCTTGTATTAGGCTTCCTAAGGAAGAAATTCACGTAATGTCATTATATCGCTTGATTATTGTTTATAATCGATAAAAAGCATATAATTCACTCAATGTCAAGGATCGAGATTTCAAAAGGAAATAGTTAAATGTCATATTATTACTTAAGTACCGTAATGTAAAACCGATTTTATATTCATTTACTCAAAATATTTCAAAATATGATTATTAAACCACTTATCCTATTATACAGTATATCATACAAACTCATTTTCACAATTTTCATTTAATCCAATAGTTTATTTTCTAGTGCTATATCCAAATACTTAAATACGTGCAATTACAAATAACCCATTTAAATTAAACTGTATCCAGCATTTAAAATCCCACCCATTACATTCTAGTTACAAGAACGGAGGTGCGAATTAAGCGCTTCCAAAAAATCTATTTAAATGTAGAACCGTAAATCACGTAGTAAAACACACCTGAACGAGCGAACTGAGTGAACAAAAATGGCGTCCCGAATCGAAGTACAAAATTCCATTTGGAGCCGTCTAGAGGAAATGAAGCAATTAATTCGGCAGATGGCGTCGCAGTGCGAGCATTAATCATCGACTAATCGTAACTGCAGTCTTCGATTAATCCGCGCGGTTCGCAGACATTGGTGACGTCGTGTCGATCTACTATGACGTATCTATTCTATTCGGTTCGATCATAACCTAGCACTTGTTCCATTCGTATCCATTTTCGTTAGTAATTGTGTTATTGTTTTTATTGTTTCATATGCTTGTATTTCGGTCTGTAGTTGTGACGAAAACCAACTCATAGTCGATATCTATCTCATCGTGGCTATGTATATACTTTTTTATCTGATTGGAGTATCAAACGATCATGCAGTCCGTCTGATGTTAAGTGGTCAATGCCACCCATGGACATCTATCTGTAAGCAACTTCAAATAGAACATGGGTTCTATCTGACGTCAAACACAGATGCGTTGCTAATCCCGAGGACTATGATGGCGGCCTGTAAAGTATAAGTGTAAGTGTGCCGGCAACCACACCCTTTCATCGAAACGCAAGAAATGCTTCAGCCCAGAAATAGGTGTGGCGGTGGTACTTCGCCAGTCGAACTACACTGGTTCTACCATCTGTCAAAATAATACTTATTTGCAGGTGAACGTCTTTGTTAGTTACATAATTTTAATTTCGAATTCCTATTCTAAGTAGAATTAACTATATTCAAATGTATATAGATGAGAAAGACGAATTAAAATCAGCTAAGTGTATCTGAGCCTTTACAACTTTAATTACTTAAAAGATTAGGTGTTTGACGTCGACCAGTATATCTATGTATTCTTAGAACAAAAAACACATCCTGCATACAGAGCCCCACACTAAGATTTTCTCCTATGTCGTGGGTGCCATACACATACAAAGACGAATACACAAACACCCAGATCCAGAACAGAAATCAAAATTTATCATTCAGATTCCTGTCTGGCCGGGAATCGTACCCGGAACCCGCTGCATGTCAGAGCGGTATGGTAACCGCTGCTCCACGCGGCTCGTATAGTTTTGTATATTAAAAAAATAAATTGAACGGTGTTGGTTATGATTCGACCCTGAGGTATCCCTGCCAAATCTATTTCTGTATTGTAAGTTTTAAACGCTCTTGTGTTCTGGTTTGTCTTGTATGGTAAGAGAAAAAATCTTATTTGAGGTATTCCTACTTAAAGATAACACAACGCATCTGTGGCCGCAAATTTTATCTGGGGTTTTTAGATGTGTTGTCATTTAACACAATATGTGTAACTTATATAGCAACGATTTTGAGGTAAAAGGAACGAAAATTAAATTGATTTACAGTTTTGTTATTATTAAAGTACAGCCTACGAGTTTAAAAACTCACAGATGTTTAAATATTACAGATTTAAACCCCAATTTTATCTGTTTGGACAGATTGCAACGTAGCTGAGGCAATACATAATTACAGACGTGTTAAATATTTAACCTGCTATCGACAGAATTAAAAATGATTTCGTCAATAGTGCATCACTTTAAATATCACATGCGTGCAGATATCATTATTTTGTAATGTTACGAGCTTTATCACGAAACAGAGTCCACCACAAAATTATAATTTTAACGTATTCATAATAATTTATCATAATTATTTGCGTATGTGAAATCATTTAAATAATTGTTTATCATTATCGTGTGAAATAAAAAATAATGGTCATCGTATGGTATGTAATTAACATAAAATGTATCGGTGTAATTAAATAATTGTACACTAAACGTGCCGGACTAATAAAATTAAGTTTTACGATTCACTTCACACGATGTAACTGATTCCATTAACAGAACAAATAGAACACACATATAAGACTTTAGTTAGCTGTTTTTCAGTATGCCCCGTCTTTACTTTTGGATACTTCTATAGATAAAGTGAAAAAAAAACTGACGTCAAGCTCTGATTGGCTTATAATTATAAAATTACACAGATTACACAGTATAGCGTTTGGAAGGAGCGTTTTGTGATAGCGTACAATCATTTGGCGCGCCGCCAGCGTGCAATGACAGCTGTCTACAGCGCCGCTCTAAACGCCAAATGCTGTTCCGCTTCGAATGATACTTTCTTCAAAGACTTTTCATATTATCAACGCACGCATTTATAACCTAATAATATATTATTTGGAGTGATCTTGACTAAGAATAGAACTAATTACTTCGTTGTCGACGGCAGGTAGAAAGCGTCTACGGATTGAAAACCCTTGTCTACGGTAAATCTCTATATCCAGCGCTATCCTTCTTAGGACTAACCCTCGTTCCACTCAAGATTATTATTAAAATATAATATTGAAACGTTAACGGAACATGAATGTAATAGCTCTTTGCTTAAAATATTAAAATGAAAATTTAAATTATATAGTTAAAACTGATATAGTAAAAAAACGAGTATTTTTTCCACTGAAAGATTGAAATACAAACCCTTAATGTTTCTAAATGCATATTTTTGTAAACATCTAATCTAAAGTCAAAAAGTAATGCTATTTGAAGAAGTCTTCAAATCGGCTTAAAGCTTTTCATTTCAACGCAATTTTAATTACAAACTATTGAACCCCTCACTAAATTGATTAAGCAGGGATTTTGTCTAATCTTCTGTCGTTGACGGGCCAATATCTAAAATCTTAATCGATGATTACATCAAACAGAAACAAAGTCTTAACTCTTTCTTAAATAAATTAACAACGATATCATCCGTTGTCACATCGGCAGCGCTTGAGACTTGTTTTTGTAATTAATTTCTGTTTAAAATTTAATAATGTCTCAGTAGGGAGGCAATTAAAAGTGGATTATACATAAAAATGAAGCAAGTGGCGCGTTTAAGAGTTGGAATCGAACTGGCGCGGGTAGATTAAGGCACTTGTCCGCTCTGGATTATTGGACAAGCTAGTGGTAATGAAATTTGCCCCGAGGAAATGGCGGGATATACAGGCCTAGGTTTAAGCCCTGTCCAGGCGACCGCTGATTGTATTTGATGAGAGTTTTATCTGTTTTGCACTATCGGTACCGCCGATCGTCGCAATCACCCCGCTTTATCTTCGTCGGTTTGTAGCTTAATTGCTTGTGTTATTTCAGTCTTTAAACCTTCAATTATATGAAGGCAGAAATGGATTTATTGTTGCAACTTTAAAACACTTTTTTATTTAATTTGTTGTATAATATATTTTAAAAGCACATAAAATCCTAGTCGATTGTACGAAGTGAGAGTTTTTTCTTTTTACCGTACTCTACATTAACGTGTTCCCGCTCGTAAACTTCGCCATTTGCTTTACGATTTTCTGAACAAAATCTTTTTAAAAAGCTCGCTATCATTGTATACAATTAAATCTCTTGAAAATCTCTTAAATAAATTAAGAATCACAATTTCTAAGATTTCATTCACTTTGTTATATACCAACCTTCTTTAGCGATTGTTTTAACTGAAGTTAGTGTAGTAAAATAGAAATAATTCAAATTGTTGTTCTTAAATTACATAAAATCGCCGTCTACAAGAAAACAATGTCTCTAATATTGAAGATTATCAGGAGTGGAATTTTCCTTAACAGACGTTAATTTTAAATTGCTTGTTGTAATCAACTATCTTCCTACTCGTTTACTGCAACCCACGCTTTTATTCTAGAATGGCTGATTCTGGAATAAAAGCGTTAGAAAATATGAAAATACCTAAACCTTCTCTTTACTTTACTTTACCAAAATTATTAATTTTGCTTTGATGATTATTAATGCAATAATTAAAAGTGAAGATTAATTAATTATTTATTAAGATTAATAAGAGTTATTTTTTACAAATAAATACTATATATTATAATATCAATATTCTTCATTCATTACATCCATGCGATACAATTCTATATTAAATTTATAATACATATATTTTACATATAATACATACATTTTATCGTATTTATACGAAACCAAGCAATATAAGCTGTGTTAAGAACTAATTTAAATATAACATAGATACCACAAACAAATAGTCTGATAATTTGTTTTTTATATAGCATCATTTATCCTACAAATGTTTAATTAGTGTAACACACTGCAACTATATATCACACGTTATTGCGCTATCTCAAAAGTAGAAGCGGTTGGGATTTAAACAAACAGCGAGTCAAAGATGGCTTGTAGAACTGCAATGTTCTAACTCCCTGAAGACCATAAACCGTTTCCGCAACTACCAAGGATTCGATTTTAACTCGTGTATGTTGATATGCATCGTTATCTTACTAGAAAGTGCGTTTAGGAAATTTAAAGCTACGCTACGCAAGCTTATATGTTTTTTTATAAGTTTGAAGTAGCAAAGGAGCATGTCGACCTGATGATAAGCAGTCTCTGCCGCCCATAGACAACTTCATACAGAATATGGGTTTCTATCTGAAGTCAATCACAGATGCGTCGCTACTCCTCAGGGCTAAGATAGTCGCTTCATATGAAAGTGTGCCAGGAACCACGCCCTTTCATCGAAATGCAAAGGCTGACAGGTTTGACAGGGGTGGCACCACCGCCACACTTTTTACAAGTCCAGTGGCCATGGACATCTGTAAGCAACTTCATGCGGAACAAGAAGTCAATTAAAAATGTGTTGCTGCTACCGAGACCTTCTTAGTTCTCTCTTGGGTTACCCTCTTGGGTTACCTCATATAAAAGAGAGCCAACAACCACCCCGTCTATAACTACTCAGAAATGTTTCAAGCTAGGAAATAGGTGTAGCAGTAGTATCTCCGCGGACGAATTACACTGGGTCTACCACGTGATAGAAATCTTATTCTAAAATCTAATTGTTCGTGTAGTAAAATTTAACTTATAAAAAATTTACTCGTTTTTGCGTAATGTTAAAAAAATATATCTGGACTATACAAAACTATCGAACCTATACTCTGTTTCATTGAATACCGATTGCACTAGTTAGAATTAGATTATGAGTGACTGGAACCATTACATTACTAATTCTAACGGAAGTACAACAAAGGATTTACTACAATTGCAGATTGAAACAGATTGCACTGAAATAATGTTGTAAAGCGTAAATTAACCACTATAACATCATAACTAACATACAATGCGTAACTAATCTTAGTTTATGGTGCTATGAAAATTCAGCTTTAGTTTAAGTTGAAATAATCATATTACCTTCCTGTTAGTTCAAGTTTGATATACCCACGGTGCGCAGTGGAAATTAGCCAACAGTTCGATTATTTAATATCTATCAAAATAAAGTCCTAATGTAAGACATATTTTCTGGTATAAAATTAAGAATTAAGAAAGAAAGTTTGTAATTAAGTATTTTGATTATGATGTAAAGTAAGAAATTAATGAAATACTAAATTATGAGGACGGTGATGTAGTTGACTTGAATTGTGAAGCCGTTAATACTTTCCTCAAAATCTAAAAAATATATTTGCTTTCTAACTGAGAAAAAATAGAATTTGAAACAAAAAAAAAAGTTATCAACAATCCCTATTGCTCGAGACATCGATTCAATGGCCATATGCAGCAGTTTGCTCTCAAAATTCCATTTTGCTACTTATAATATTAATAAAAACACAACAATTTACTTCCTTTCATATCCCACAAAATGCTAAAATATCAATTACATAATAAAATAAGCAATTTTTCATAAATCTGCAAGTGACACATCCTTCCGCGAGGTTCCAAGATCGCTCCGCTGTCAGTGCACGCAGTGCGTAATTAATCATGCCTACAACACAAACAAAAGGCATCCCATTCCAAGTAATTCCAAGTTGAATTACTGCTTTCACGTGTAAGATTTGCCGCAAAGCAGTTGTGTTTGCGTTCCATGTGGTAACTATAGATGTAATGCAATTGCATTTAAAGGTTTTATTCTTCTGCCGTCCATGGTCTGGGCATCACCAGCGTATCAACTGTATCACCGTACGATATAATCTAATCTAACCTCACCTAGAAAATATAATAGCAGTAGGAGCACTTAAATGTGGTTAATGTAACGAATTTATAACGGACTTCATGTAAAGATCTAATATTATTTAAAACCTCATTTCAATTTTATTTTGAGTACTATCTACCTATATATGCTATACAATAATATGCATGTATTATCTAGATTCTAAACTAGACTTTAAATTTAAAATATTCATACATTGGGCCGTAGTCCAGTGTATGTATATTTTAAATTTAAAGTCACGTTAGTGTTAAAGGTGATAAATTTCATAGTAATGCTCGTAAGTTACAAGTATTTTACTTAGATGTAATGTTATTAAGATGGCCAGAGACAAGACTGTGAATGTCTTAACTATAAAAGTTGCATGAGCGTTTCGCGTTCCATAAAACGCACAAGATTTCAGCCCCCATGTAATCGTTGTCCCGTACATCCTGACCCGGTCGGCAGGTAGACATGCCTATTATTTTTCATATCTCTGCTTCCGTGCCCGTACTCCGGTGATTATTTTTAATTTCTACCGTTTCGTCGGAAAGTATGTCGTACAAACTGTTTTGTGGCTCTTTTTAATGAACGCCGCCAAGTTACTACTTCGGTGCTTTGATGTAACGATGACGTACACACGTGTCGTATAAAATGAAAACGTATCATTATTATTTCATTTACCATTCTCTTATAGTTCTTTGTTATTGACGTTCGTAAAGTTTACGGCACAGTTATTTGTTACTATCAGTTACTAGATAAATCTCTTATGACCATCTGACCTATATAACAATCACGTCTCATATCAGAGCAGCTCAAATAGTTGGAAATAGACTGCTGAATACGGTCTTAAGCTGTTGATTCTATTTTGAGTATGGACATAAATACTTATCAGAACACTACCTTTACCGGAGCTCAGACTGCAGATGTCTTATGTATGTCACGAGTTGTAAATAGATTCTGATAGCTAGATGGAGCTTTAAATTTAGAAACGAAGTTCTATCATTCATATCGATTTCCGTAACTACCGCTCCCTGGCTCTACAGATTTCTCATCCGATAAAGAAAAGGGGTTTACTTAATGTTAGAAAATGGTTGGTCATAGCTATCGATACCAATGATATAGGTAACATAGCAAAGTATTCAGACTTAATGTTTTATTTTTTTGCTTATCTGATCAAGTTTATCAATTCAGCTTATATGGAAAATTGTTACTAAAATAACTAAAATAGATAAATTTAATAATGTAAATAAATGCTTTACTTTATTATAATTATGTATTTATTAATAGTTTTATTTCAAAAACAATAATTAAAAACTTGAATGACGTATTAAAGATCTTAAACTGTCATTAAGTTGTGACGGATTATAATACGAATACTCGTAATTTATTCATATTTGTTTCCATACGGAAGCATTATATATACTATAAAGAATTATATATACTATAAAGTCCCATTTGAATAAAATGATTTATTTATTTGAAAATCTTATAATGATTGTGTACACCATCCACAAATATTTTTCCATGCTTAAATTTTGTGTTTTTGTTAAATGAAACAGCTACTTATGTTTTAAATTTACTTGATATTATTCAACATGTACTGTTACTTAGGATATTGCCTATCATTTTTACTTTTCTTCTTGTTTATTTTCTATATTATTAAAGAAGAAAATTGAATTCAAAAAATAGAAGCATTTTAATCTTCTTCAAGAACTACAATTATTATTAATAACCATACTTATTCGCTGCAATTACAACATTATTTAATTTACACGGAATGTCTATTAAGATGTATTGCATATTATTTCTAAGTGATGGCGGGTACAACCCATTATTGTCCATTGCTGGGCACGGGTCTTCTCTCAGAATAAGAGAGTTTTAGCCATAGTCCGCCGGCCAAGTGCAAATTGGTGGACTATTCTAAGTGATGATAGATAATGAATTTTCGCTGGATCTATCCACTTTATCTAAACTAAGATTTCTTTCACAAATCGAAGAAGACATAAAGGTTAACCATCGCTCACGCAACTTAAAGTCATATGTAAAAAATGACAGCATAATTAATCTCACAAACCACTAAATGCACATTAAATTGAAGATAAACAGATTTGTGCAAAACAACGTAGTGAATATATATCATTATTAGTGCGTCCTTCCTTGCCAGCAGTGCTGTACTATTGGCAATATTGTTTGTAATAGAGCTCCCCATTAATAGTTAGGGGTTGTCAGCGGCGACAGTTACGACTGCTCGTCGGCAGGAAGCCTTAAGTCGGAATGATACATGTTACCGTGCCTCACATTCTTAGTTCAGTAGATTTTGGAGTTAGCCTATTTAGTTCGCTTAAACGTTATTTAAATGTTAATTATGTGGTTGACGGCACACTTTTATATGAGGCGACCATCATAGTCCTCGGGAGTAGCAACGCTGTGATTGACTTCAGATGGAAACCATATTCTGTATGAAGTTGATTACAGATGTCCATTTGCGGCGGTGACCACTTACCATCAGGTGGACTGCATGCTCGTTTGCAACTTCAGTCAGATAAAAAATAAGTATTGAATCAATAACGCTTTCTACACTAGGCCTACACTGTTTTCTCCTATGTCGTAGATGCCACGGTGCAAAGACGATACAAACACCCAGATCTAGTATAGAAATGTTAATTTATCACTCAGATACCTGTTTAACCGGATCTCGAACCCGGAATCCACTTCACATAGAATTAGTATGGTGACCGCACTGTCTCACAGGTCATCAAGTATCAACGTTGTTAATTTAGCAGAAATGACTTGTAATTTCACTTTTCTATCGTAAAATATCAAATTGGAAGGTACACGTACTATGATTAAAGTCATTTGAAAATAATCAAGAGCGTTACAATTTACTACAAGAATAGCCAACTTGTTAAGGTAATTATTTTAAGTATTGGAGAGGACACCTGGTGTTAAATAATTGCCATCGTAATCGATGTACAATCACAATCTATCTAATAATATGATTGATGGTGTATTGAAGGGTGTTATAACACCCGATGACTAAGTAGAAACCTTGCCTTCACTTTCTAAGTGCATCTTATTAATGCTTCTTTAACGAGTACACAAAATACAGATAAAACTTTGCAGTAGATACGGCAATTGTATTTCCGCAATTGAAATCTACGTGGAAGGTTCTATCATGAAAACTGCATAAGTATGACATTAATAAACTTACACGTAGATTATGTAAATGTTATTCCTTTAGCAAATTTCACTAGAAATACATTTAAATTTTAAAATATGAAACAGTATTCAAAGAGCTGGCTACTTTGAATTTAACTTGAACCGACATAAAAATAGGAAGAGTAACTTTAATACATTTTGGCTAACCTCATATTACATCCGTCAGTGTCTTAAAACTTTTATTGCAGCATATGCAATAGCTACCACTTCTCAATCTCGACTACCATCATAGCTGGCGCATCAAACTATACGAAACCGCATACCGACCACCAAAACAATTTCAAAATAGAACAAGGGTGGCTCATACTTTGCATGAAAATGCCGAGACGTCAACGTTTACAAATAACTTCTTTCCCCGGTTGAGATACTTCTTATTTTCCCCTTTACCGAAAGTTATAGCACAAATATGAAAACATTAAAATTGAATCGTGGCCAAATATGTTAGTCGTTGAGAAGTAGTGTCCGGCGAATACCAATCATTGGGCGGCGTGCATCTTATTAGCGGCCAATGTGAAGGCACCGGCGGCTACGCCGTAGACCACCGCTACGCACCAGCCATGCTGTCTAGTGTTATCCACTCTGTAAGTCATGACATGTGTCAATTTTATGGTTTGTTTGTAATAATGCTTTTTAACATAACGCTAGGAATATGATTTGATTAATTGCTTAGGTATTAATGAAATATTTATTTTCGTATATTTAATTGTCATTTAATTAATAACAATAATATATTAAGTTACAAGGCAAGGATTTATTTTATGATTCATAATATAAAATTTATTTCACTCTTTTATAAATTAATATGTATTTTCTACATAATAATTAAATATTTTAAAGAAAAATATTCCCTATGGCATTTATTGTAGGGTTTTAGAATTGATTTATTAGTTGGACGCTAATTTCTATTAATCGATGCTAATCGGAGGTGAGAGTTCGACAGCCGGTACCATCGCAAGAATATTTCAGAGTCGCTGCGGTGATAAATCAAACTCGAAACCGTAATGAAAGCGAACGGATCGCGTCGCGAGGAGAGGGAGGAAAAAATATCACGGAAAAAATCAGGTGCGTCCCCCGGTCGGTGCCGAGAGAAAAACAGTCGGGCGTCGCGGCGCTGGGCCGGGGGGGCGGTGGCGCGGTGGGGTGGGGGTGGCGGTCGATGCGGGGCGGGCCGTGCGCGCGCTGGCTCGGCGCGTGGGGCGCGTGGGGACTCTCCGCTCGCGCTCACTCGGTCGCGCCGCTCCTCTAGCGCCGACGCCGGCCGCGCCGCGCGTTTCTATCACGTGTCCGCTCCGACTTTACATGTCCAAAGTGCTCAAGTCAGTGCTCCCGATCGCAACCGCGCGAGTGCTCCCGCAACCTATCTCCGAGCCGGACCCGACCCGTACGCCGATCAGGGTTAGTACGTCAGGAGCGTCTTCGGCGCGTTTGAGAGCATCTACGCCGTCGGTGATCGATAGCGCGCGTTGCGAAAAGTTTATTTCGGGAGCGTAAAGTTTGTCGAGTGGAGTGCGCGCTTCGGATGCACTTTGCGGTACCGCGAGTGGCCGCCGTCGGCCGCGCGGCGCCGTCGTGTCGCTCTCCGCTCGCCGTTCTCGACCCTCGATAAAAACAACAAACAGATTAATCGACCTGCCCCTGCGAAAACTCCGAGTGCGAATCTCGTCCGTTTCCTTACCCTAGAACTGATCTGAATCCGTCGTAATACGATCGTAATGTTTTGTATTTATGTTCGAATTTTGCGATAAGATAAGGGCGCTACGCTAATAGCTCCAAATAAAATTGTAGGATCGCATGTAATGGTGATATTAACTGTGAACGGTCCAAGTTTTCCTACTTTTTCTACGAAATTCCTTTGGTATTTTTTTTAATAATTCGAGAACTATTTCTTATATTTTAGCTCTCCGAAAAGTTTTTAATAAATTTAAAATATAATTATAGTACAAATTAATTGAAAACACAAAAAATATATAATTCATGATATGAAGTGGCAATTACACAAAAATATAAAACAATATTGTGCAACGCTGTGCTATAAAAGTAATAGAAATATATTGCTTAATTCATTAGTAAAAATAGCAATAATAAATATAAATTGCAAGTAATAACAACACAAGTGTTATCTCCAGCTATGAACATTTTGTGCCGTGAAACGAATTAATATTGAAATTTATCTTGGTTCCAGCGTCGAACTTTCTCAGTATGGCAAGTAAGGTACGATAATAATTAAAATAATAGTAACAGGTACTTTATAGCTAAGTATAACTCGTTATTGTTCATATTTTCAGAAGGAATCACTAGCTGTATTTATTCGGCAGTTATAAGGCGCCAAAAAATATGTATTAAGTTTTTACAATTTATCATTATTTGTAAGTTGAACTATTATTTGTTTCACGGACGAAAAACGAAAGGTCAATTTTATGCACGGTATTTTTTTCTTTCTATGTCATTATTTGTAATTTTTATAATTTTAAATATTATAGGTCATACCATAATACAATTAATAGTATATTTTTAAGCGTATAAAACCCAATAAGTCACCGATTGAATAGTGACTTTTTAAAATAAATGTCTACCATATTTTTCCTTTTTTTCATGGTTAAAATATGGTTCTATTTTTAAAAGAAAATAAGTAATTTGTTATACAATTAAGTTATAACAAATATATAAAAAAATCGAAATATTGTGTCTAATATAGCATATAAAGTTTCTGAACGAGTTCGTTGATTGTCTTTCAGAACTAGTCCATAATAATTTCATGCATTGTTCTTAATACATGTTTTGCGTGACTTCTCGTAAAGTCAATCAGAAAGCCACAGCGTATTATCTGTTATTTCATTTGTGTCAGCCGTTCACCTTTTAAATTCGTATTAAGTCGTGGACCGATTTATCCAGTATTTTTTTTATTTTCATGCCTAAAATCATAACGGAAGCAATATTTATTAAGCTGAAAGATTAGCCAGAAATTTTCACCCGTACCTGTTGATTCTACAAGCAGCCACATTTTAAACAGAGTTCTTAGAATAAAATAAATATTAATACCAATAAGCTTATATAAACATGCATTATTTACCTTAAAATTTTAACCAAAATATTTCAAAATAGAAATTGTTAGTAAATAAAATTCTTACATCAGGATATACGACATTTCTACAAGTTATTTAATAGCTAAGCTAAATCCGCTGACTAATATTATGTTGTCGAATAAAACGTAATAAACTTGGAGGGTAAACATCGGAAAAGCGGAAAGCCGCTAAAAAAATATTAGGTAGTCGCACTTAAAATAGCGGGAGACGACACGAAACGAAATCGTAAATGTTAATATGAATCTCCGTGAAAAGAAAAAGATAAAAGAGAAAACCGTCTCGACATGTCGTACGAATTGACCGACGCGAAGGGTGGAGTTTACCCTCACTCGTCTGGCGTCCCTTCCAAAAATAATCCCAACAAGATACCATATCTGACATTATAAAATAGAACCAAAACTATTTCTATCTTGCACGTATTTTAGAAATGCTTCTAAGAAGCTAAACGATCTAGTCAGGCATAAAAATCGTTCAAACTTTCATCATTTTTTACTATGCAAATACTATTATTATTGACATCTTTTATTTGATTTAATGTGCCTTATTAAAATTTGAATATAAGATTCTCACTTCCATACTACATAAAGGATAAAAAAATACAATTTTTTTCTATAAAAATAAATACAGGACAAAATAATTACTTCTTCGTTTGGTAAACAACTAAATCTGTATAATTAAAAGTGCATTTTAGCCGATATCGTTATCATAAACATTTGATCGCGTGAGCGTTAGCTCATTTGTCACCTGTTATCAGAGATTACCTTCTGTTTTATTGCGTTACGCTACTAAAAGATTAGAACATGAATTTGTAACCAAAAACCAAATGCTTCATAACAAATTTATTATCTTTAGCATTATTTTTGCATCAAACATCGACATGTCTAGCTTATTTGATCGCATGGGCATATCGAAACCATTTTTCAATTATAATACGAAATTAACCTCATTTTATTTGGCTATACAATTACAAAAATCAGAAATATAATGCTCAATCTAACGCGCCGAAGATTTTTCATACCAATATCACAAATATGTGCTAATTTCACAAATTTTGTCTTATAAAATTCGCAAAGAAGAAATATGAATACCGATGTGTTGTCCCTAGCAACCATAATAATTCTGTTCAAAATTTACGATGTTGCTTTTGTATTCAAATCAATATTACGTACACGATAAAATCCGCTTAACATTTTCCTTGTCAATTATTTACGGTGACGATGATACATAGATTGCTAGGAATAATTATGGCATCAGTCCTTAGAATGTGAAAAGTATTGAATTATTACGAGAAGTTATTGAAAAAACTTATTTTACCCACCGGTAAAGCTTCACAGCGCGAAGTCACATCTTCCTTATGGCAAAATGTAAAACTACGTGCAGCGTGACATGGCCTGAGTAGCTTAAAGTTACGGCTTAAGTTTTTGAGCCTTGACAGAAACTCGGATGTTTTTTCACTTTTTAGTTCTGTCGTGTTACTGGGAAAGTTGGGTTATTTATAGGAAGCTTTTACGCGTTACAACGATAAGGCGTAATGGATATAACTTCAATGCAATTTACGTCTGTCCCTATTCTTTGTGTTTTATGACCAAACTAGTTAGATAAATAGCTTTTAGAAATTAGAATGCAGAAAAATAGAAATAAAAAGCCTTTTATATCAATTAGTGTAGTAACTAATAGTTTCTCGTTTCGCCATCCATCAGTCTTTGAAAATTTAGAGACCGACGTAGGCCTCCGCAATTTTAAGCCTCTCTAACCAGTTTGGTACTATCAGAATCCAGCGCCCGCTTTCCCGCCATCCTGTGCAGGTCAGGTCAGGTCGCTATCAGATCATTCGGAGATTTTTTCATTAAATTAAAAAAAATAAAGTCGAATTACAAAATAGTTGATAAAAGACAGGATAAGAAAAATAACTGTTAAATCAAAGCTTAGTAGGTTTTCTTCTCATGTTTTTATTTTACATGTTTATTACGAATAAAAAATATCAAAACGGTGTTTTTCATATTATGAGATGATACGATAAAATAAAAATTAATCGTTCATGAGCGTAAAAATAAAAATACACCAATGCGTCTTAATCTACTTGGAAATAGTCCGCAGGGCTATTATCTTTGCCGTGATCCGCTTGGGCTCAACCTTGAAGATTTTTCCGACCTTTCACAATTCTGTGTAAAACTTATATCCGAGTTAGGATTTACGGAACTGAAATAAAAGGAATAAAACTTTTATCTAACAATTTAAGATCTCATGCCGAAAACTTTTGTTTTTAAAGTATATTCTGGCTTGTGTTTATAGGGCGCAAATATTTTACTTTTTAAAATCTACAATATAGATTAACTGGTAATCTTCTTTCTAAAAACTTTTTTGGAACTGATTTAATAATACATATAATAATATGCAAAGGATATAAAGAAATCACAAGCAAAATAATTTATCTTTTTTATATATTTAATCAGACAATATCGAATGAACATAAGACTTATTATTTCAGAATACAATAGCGGGTTTGAACACCAGCGAACATGATCGATACATCGTTCTATACATCAGTAGCACTTGTTCAGCACTACTGAACGTGTACCGTAAATTAGTTTCCGCTCGTCTGGGACTTTAGGGCAATATCTTGTAAATCTGTATATCGAGGCTAATGTATAGAAGCTAATCTTACATGAAACAGACGTTGTTGCTATAGAGAATATTGTTTTGGATTTGATGGCCAATGTGTGCATAAAATAACTGTACTGCGTATGCGCTCCTTTGAATCAGGAAAGACAATGAATAGAAAACTTTTAAGAAATATTTTAGTTTTTTGCCTCATATCACTAGAGCCGCTGTCGTTTCAGCCGTGTTTGAAAATTGGGCTCTAACTTAAACTTGACTTCAAAGAGATAAACAAATACTGTCGTACCATAAACATACACGTAAAGCGAACGCTCGGCCGCGCTACATGTAGTCGGAATGGGGGGTGTTAGGTTTTTTTCGTTACGGAATTTCTTGATTTGCTCACCGCGCTCAAAGCCCGCGATAAAAGCTATGCATATCTTAAAAAAATGTAAAACATAAAAAAGTATATATTAGTATTCACAGATGTACAAATTGTTTTTACAATTAAACGAAATGTACAAATACAAGGATTGCATGGATAATTAAGCTGTATGGCTTAAATCTTACCAGGAATTATCTGTCATTATAAAGGACATCTAGCCTATCTGGATGTAATTGTTTATATCTACACTATCTCAAGAACATGTGTAATACTAACATATAAAATAAATGTTGAAAGATTAATATATTTACTCAAATCGTATCCAGTGAACCAAAAAAGAATCCAATAGGAAACTTCATTAAAAAAAACGATACAATAATATACGATAAGGTATGATAAGAACGAAATAAATAAAAAATAAACTCTATTTCTAAAAAAAAAAATATGTTGCGAATAATTATCTTTAATCAAAAATGTAAATCTAACATAATATTGTTAAGTAATTAAACCTATATAAGTTAAGTGATAGATGTTTATAAAATCATATAATAAAAAATGACACTTTATTCTGTACGTTGTAATTAATACTGTAGATATGGCACATGAGCTCAACCTCAAAGGAAAATTTCAAAGCTTTGTAAAAGTGCATTGTCGTACTATTTGTATTGTACATCTAACATTAGTTCAGACTCGTATGAAAATAAACCTATGATTACGACCGTCTTTTATGCAATACATTTATTTCAAACATTTTCAGTGTCACTGCTTCTGATTAACTTAACAATGCAAATAAATTAATTCGAAGTATTGAGCTGTAATTATATGTGTATTAAGCTATTTATGAGAGTGAAAATCTGTGTTTTTTTTCAAGTTTGTTTTCAATTTTTATTGAATAAAATATAATAAATTTGTTACTACTTTAAAACAAACAAAACGCTGTCTACACTCATAGCACTAGGATTTTCTCCTGTATTGTGGATGCCATGGGCAAGCACAAGACGAATACACAAACACCCAGACCCAGAACATGAGTCTAAACTCATCATTCAGATACCTGTCTGACCGGAAATTTAACCCGGAGCCGACTGTGCGTCAAACCGGTATGGTAACAGCTCTGCCACGCGGGTCGTCTACTTGTTATGAATATATTTAAGGATTCTGTTTTTTTTATACGATTAAAGCTCAAAAACACCAAGTAGTACACCGGACGGTAAATAGTTACCAACACCCAAGGATATCTGTGATAAAATTGTGTAAAAACAGGGTTCTATCCGAAATCAATCACGGATGCGTTGCTACTCCCAAGAACTAAGAACGCTTTCATATTAGGTCGCAAATAGCGCGGCCGCAGCGCGTCAGCCACGCGACTGCGACGTATGCTTTCTTATTATTAAAATAATTATTCCGTATTTATTACTTTTATTATTATTTCCATTATAAAAGTACAGCGCGCCACCCTAATCAAAAAAATTCCCGCAGATATCGTAAAAAGAAAGCATTCTCTACAGTCGCGTGGCTGCCGCGCTGCGGCCACCTACTTGCGACCGAATGTGAAAGCGCTCTAAGATAGTCGCTTCGTCGTAAGTGAGTCGGGAACCACACCCTTCCACCGAAACTGCCGAACTTCCACAGTAATTGCCTCACGCTAAAAAATGTGTAGCGGTGGTATGACGGTTGAGGTCCCCGTCGTAAGAAACCAATCTACTACTTTGTAAATTTGTATAATAGGTTTATCGGATCGAATAATGTTACTTAAGAAATGGATTACAGTTAAACTTAACTCAAAAAACAGCAACAAAAATATTAACATAAAAACTTAAACTATATTTATTACTTATTATTTTTATACCTGAAGTTCTTTTGTACATAATTATAACAGACAAACATAAATTATTTCCACCTACCATCAATTACTGCGGAAAATTGCGATAGATATTGAACTTTTTGAAACTTGATCAACGCCGCTATTTTAATAATATGGTATGCGCCTCGCACTTTATGAGCGTAGCTGAATTATTTCACAATTAGTATATTTAATATTTCATTTGTGAACTGTTTATTTTGCTTTATAATTATGGTACAATATTCGAAAGCGGGTTTCGGTTTTAAAGTAATCTATAGCACATTGCAATTTATTGAATATTATTTAAGAGACACAATCACGTATTTATTGTGAAAAAGTAGCATTAAATTAATAAAGCATGACATGTAATTTTCATAAACGTCTTAAATAGTGTTTTTTTATTTTTTTAACACAAATGTAACCAAATCAACAATTCGTCAATAACCAAATCGCATCGTTGCTAGGTTTACAATATTCTTGTAAGAGCAGTATTGTCACCTGTTTATAGAGGAATCAAGAAAATTGGACTAACAGCAATGCGGTGTTCCTGTCTCGGGCGCGAAGTAAACAGTACTAATGATCGAAGAGGGGGAATGATGATAGATGAAACTTAAATGTCGCACGCACAGCTCGGTTGTGTCATCCTGCAGGATGTGATATATCATCCTTACTGTACAGACGATCATATTGCGAATTGGTCAGTTTTGGTAAGGCTTAGGACCTCATACTTGAAATATCAAACAGGTGGCAAATTAAAGATTGACCACGAACCTACAATACAATTCGAAATATATTTATTACACACAAAAAAGATCGCAATAATAAAAGACTCATAATGTGAGGTAGAATAGGCGGTCTTAACAAATTTATGTGTGTTATAAGTTTATTAATAGTAGTAGTAGTAATGAAAAATAGCACTAAAAATATACCATTTTGTAACATCGAAATAGGAGAATTTTTAAATTTAATATTAAAATTCAATTAATTATACATCTAAATAAATAGGCTATGTAGATACGACAGTTTAAGAAAAGTACCTATTTTGTGTTATATCAACACCAAAAAGCATGCTATGCAGTGACTATTGAAAAAAGCTTCCATTAATGGAGGCTTATTCCCAGCAGTGGACCACAAAATACTAGATGGATAGTTGCACCTATATTGTTTCTAGTAATAATGACGAAAGTATCAACATGATAAATTATACTTAAATGTCTTACAAACAGCTTAGTTGTACGATCCGAAAGATATTAACCATATATATCGCGACCCTTATTTAAGACACAATGTAATTGTAATTTTATTGTACCTAACTACTATCGAGTCTTAAATTAAATATTCATTTAAACGTAAAGTACAAACAAGTATTGTTAAAAATAAAGCTGATATTTTTATCATTAGAGAAATAATAATGATGGGGCGCGGCAACCTTGACGTTAGAATTGTTTTGGAATAAATAATACTAAAAAGAAATATTTTCTGCCATCAAAAACAGTGCGATAGCTTATTATAATTAGTCACACTGAAATTAACTTCATAAACATATGAAGATACGTCGAAATATATTTGTATCCATTTGTAATATCAAACAACAATGATAAATTAGACATAGATCTTAGACATAGACCTTTTGTCTATATTGAAAAGTTAGTATAGTTATGATCATATAGGTACTTGGCAAAGGGAGATCTCCCACCAGGCTAGATAATCATTCCTTGGGAGCGGCCGTGTTCCGATAGTCGGTATTCAGAACTTGTATATGTATGCGGGGTATTTAACATACTTCGATAGCGTGTTTCAGAATACTAGTAGCGCCATCTCTTGATGAGTTATGGGAGGTCACCACAGATACATTTAACAGTCTGATGTCAAAGACAATGATTTATTTTTTTCTTGCAGAGTTAAAATTCTAACCTGGCGGCTTATACAGACCGCGATTAATATTCAAAATAAAGTAACATTGAAGGTTTGAAGTGGGATGGGTGACTGTTGGTGGATAAAATGCATGTTGGCTGCCATACTTTAACGTTAAATTGTCAGTCCTCGTTTTTAACATTAGACATCAATCTTTACGAGGGCTATATCAGCCTTTCTGAGAACATCCGACACACTAGTTGCTCTAAGTTGCTCAGTAACGTACTTTCTTAAGCCCAGCAGTGGAACATACAAAGGGTTGTTGTTAATCCGAATTAAGTTCATGAACTAGGAAACCATCCGCATTCCAGTACTTCTAATTGACCGCCCCACATAATTGAATGTAAAACAAGACCGCCATTGCCTTGGGCTATTTGACGAAGTAATAGTGGTTGTTCTTGTTGTAATTACTTGTAGTTTGTTTAGAAGCTTATTATTATAACGTGCCCACTACTTCCCAAGGGGAGTGAGGGTTGCCTCTACTTATTAATTCACGGCTTTTCTCAAGCCTCAATATCTTCACCGCCTTATGTCGATTCACCCCGACTTTAGTTTGTTTTATAATTCACTAACTATCGTTTTATTGCTTATATTACTTTATATTACATATAAAGCGATAGTTACTGAATTATAAAAAAATTAAGACTTGTCTATAAGCAATATTGTAATCTACAAACTGTTTTTTATAATTATTCCCATAAATTTTGTACCTAAGCTATTAAAATCGAAAATCAAAGTGTAAGGTTACTAAAACGTATAAAAGTTTTAGGAGCACTTAAGATTTATACTGTCTCTTATATCAGGAGCATTTTCGTTAAATGCTCTAGTGATCAGACACAATTAATGGTATTATCATATTTAAACTCGTGTTAGAGTTGAACACGAGAAGCTCTCACCTCGCTCGGAACTTTCATACTTATGTAGTTTCAATACTCATAGTTGTAAAACTTTCTCTATGATGGTAGCACATTAATTACTAACCGTTAGCGGGAATAACGCCCAATAGGACGCTGTATTAAATTAAAACGTGTAGATTTACGATCAACCCTTTCATTAAGGTATCAAAGACAGATAAGCCAATATTACGCACTCATTCAATAGGGAGAAGTTTAAAAGATTTAAACTAGTTTTTATTTTAACATTGAAGCAGCGAATAAATATGCTGAGAGAGACCACGTAATAGATCACCATTTATAACCAATTTAATAATAAAAGCAGTTTCGTATGTAGTCAGTCACAAATACGTGGCCACTTCCTATGACTAAGAAGAGTGAGCCGAAAAAAAAATTACCCTTACTCCAAAATGCAAGAGGTGCTTCACGCTAGAAAATTGTGTGGCGGTAGTGCCTTCGGGGTCGAACAACATCGTCTCCCATTATTGTTCCACTGCTGGGCACGGGTCTTCTCTCGGAATGAGAGAATTTTAGGCCATATTCCAGCGCGCTGGCCGAGTGCGAATTGGTCGAACAAAACTAGATACCAACTGGAAAATAATAAATAATAATAAGCAGTACCTTTGCACTTAATGTTAATTTTAAGTTCTCGATGTATTTGATTTCTATGTGTGTGCATAAACAAATAAATAAATAAATAAATAAATAGGTACATAAAAACCTTTGTCGTTCGTTTTGGTAACACTGATGGTGTTTTGCTTTATAGCACTAAGACGAATAAGGGGATAGTGAGATAAAGAAGAATAGTTATACAAGGTATTCCGACTTATTCCTCAGAAGAAGTAACAGAATTATTAACCACAGGTGGGATTTAAATCTTATTTTGGAAGACATCTTCAGTTTTATTACTAGAACTGTTCAGTTAATTGCATAAAGATGATCATGTTAGAACAAAAACTGTTTATAGTCGATTTAAAGCTAGAATTGTTCTTAGATTCCATCCATACGATAAATGACAATCATAAGTACTCAGTTCGATTACTAACTACTCTCTATGGAAAATTTATCAGTTGTTACGTTTTAATTTATACAATTATATTTTTAAAGTAATAAAGTTTCTTAAGATGATTGCGCTACTGATATAACATTTTTTACCAAGCCCTGTTGCGCTGGTCATAACCAAAATACAGAAATTTAATGATACATCGGAGCGAGCATCTTCAATCCTCCGATAAGACTACACGACAAACTAATTTAATGACCCGCGTGGCGGAGCGGATACCTTACCAGTCTGACGCGCAACGGGTCCCGGTTTCGATTCCTGGCCAGACAGGTATCTGAATGATGAGTTTAAATCCATGTTCTGGGTCAGGGTGTTTGTATATTTGTCTTTTGTGTGTCCATGGTACCTAGCCACGACTCAGGAGAAAATCCTAGTGAGGGCTATGAGTGTAGAAAGTGTTTGTTTAATTTCAAAAACGTGCCAAAATAGGTAAAACCGCAAAATTGACTTTTGAAATGATATTCTTAAAAATGTAATGTGCCTGTTAGAAAATGTTAATCTCCAATTTTAATTAAAAAAAAAACTTATCTTAATTACAAATATAAGCACGTATCTAGAATGAAGTCCAATATTTTTAACAGGCTAATAATAATAATTAATAATAAGAATATTTTTCAATTTATTCCGCTTGTGTAATATTTGTACATTCTGGATAAAATATTATAGTCTCGTTGAAAACACGCCATATGGCTACACTACGCATAACCCGTATATTACGACTAGTACGCAAATGTTGTGGTTTCATTTGGTGTATATTAAGTGGCAATGCTAGTAAACTCATATAAACAAAATTCAGCCAAGATATATTGCCGATTTGTGTTTCTATTTCGAGGAGATTAGAGGACGGGAGGAAACAATTGTTCTAAGCGAATAACGCTAGAGACGCGGGACGAGACATTTATGTTTTATTAAGCTCTCTTGTTTCGCCTATTTCGTTATGATTATCGCGTAGCACTTAAATATATTTGTTGTATTTACATAAAACAAGAGAATGACCGTATCCTAAACGCTTTATGGAATTGCTAGATTCATTTATTCTCTATATATGTATTTTACAAATATTGGATAAAATTCGAAAATATTTATTATCGGAGAAATAACAAAAAAAATCTAAAAATAAAGGCGTAAATTAATTTACGACGGTGCACCGTATTCTCTCGATTCATTTTACACTTACAAAGAACAATCGATTTTAAAGCTCGCTGGATTGAAAATTATATGAGAAGCCTTAGAGCGGACGAGTAGGTGCGGTGTTCGTGAGCCGCCAATGCGCTTGTCTTTCGGTTCAGTGGGCTTTCTTTAAATTGGCGACGGCTCCGCCGCTGGCCCCTCCGCTTATTGCATCTCCCGCCCGCAGCGCGACGTCCACGATATTGCCTCCATTCGACCTTTAAGCAAATAGAATTTCCCAGTCTGTAAATAGGATGGCGTTATAGGTAAATCTTCGATGTCCCAGCCTCGTTTGCGAAAGGTAGAAATTCAATTTTTATCGAACGCCACTCCAAGTTCTCGATTATGATCGCTCCGGCAAACTCTTTGTTGAATGTACCTGAATACGTGTACACTAAACGGTCGGGGAAATTTGTGCGTGATGAAGACCAATCCTTCAGCGCTTGTCAAGAGATAGTCTCTTTTCGGGCGGCCGTTCTTTATTCATATTCGTGCTCAGGGCTCGCCGAGGTCGCTTCATGATAACGAAAAATCACATTATATAGTTTTTATTCTGACGAGTGAACGCCAAGAAAGTTGCGTGACGCCCGAATTAACATTATGGGACCTTTCAAATAATAACAAGGTCGTGCTGTACCGACGATTTGTCGATATCGTCGCTCGATCCATTCAACGACTTTCATGTCTTTTGTAGTTGTACCCTAAATACCTAATACCATGTAGTAATTGCTAGTAAATTATAAATGGTTTGAAATAACAAAAACAATGAGTTTCAGAAAACATAAATGTTGATTATGCGACACATTAAACGGCATTTTAATTCGGTTACCAATTTTGTAATCAGTTAATATTTATAAAAGCTTAAAAAACCGCATTCACCGAGTTCGTTTAAATAAATGGGGATGCTATCTAGTATAATCGCCAATATCTCTGTATCAGTAAAATGGTTCGGTTAATAGGTGTCGAGAGCTCACATCTGCAGTATCAGAGCGGGCGGTCGGCCGGATTTAAGCCTATTGTCGCGGCATGAAGAGGCATCACGAATTCTGCCCACGATCTACTCCACGGTTTATTGTAATTTACAAAACTGACGGAGGTTTTGCTCCTATCGTTCTGGTGCACGTTTATTTTCCGAATCTATCTCCCCGTCCCTTTCCCACTCGCCCTGACAAGGCCCCGCCAGATTTCAGGATTAGGTTTGCGAGCGAGACGAATTAGAGACTAAGTTGAACCGCAAAACAAATTTGTCTTTTATCGCCCGCTCTCCACGACAATTTATTTCCGTAAATAGCGTTTTAAATCCATGCAGATTTTTCTTCAGCGAAACGTACCAGTTACATTTTAGATTAAAATTCGGGCCAAATGTCCTAATGCTTCTTGTTATGTCAAAGAAATAATGATATTACAAATCTCAGATGGAGTAACATTATAACATCAAATGTACAAATCCAAAAACATGTATAAAGTAGGCAGAAAATATAAACCACAAATATGGCCCCGTAATCCATTTGAAATACTTTACTTCAAACAAATTTTACTCTATGATTATAAAATTCACATATTTCATATATTTTACAACGAGCGCTAGGCCACTAATGGCATAAATTGAAGAGCGAGCGTTGGAAGCAACCACAGGATTTTGCGTATTTGAAATTCAGTTTCTCCCACCGTACCGCCACGAAGGTTCGAGACGCATTCGCCTGTAGAGTACCCGGTAATACAAATTTATGTGTTAAAAAAGATATGTATCGCTTTGAAATGTGTTGTGGGAACCAGAAATTCACATTCGCGCACCGACGCATTAAAATCACTGCAACGCAGTGTAACAACCTGATCCTGAAATACGGCCGTTTTTCGCTGAAAAAAGTCTCAATCGCCAATTTTGAAACGCCACATTGAATAGTTTTTATTGCAAACGGAATGGTAATTAAATTCGCTTTTTCGAGCATAATAACTGTAGCGAGCTCGTGATTTACGAGCCGTCTATCGGCGTGCGGATGTCTATTAAAAGATGATATTATCTGTATCGGATCAGGATGGAGCATCGCAGAGCTTATTACAAATGCATCGAACCGTCTAGGCGAGTGACAGGGGTGAGACACGGGAGGGGATTCGCTAGTCATATCAATCACCATTGCCGCGAAGCAGCTCGATCCCTTGGCACTTGGCCTAGATTCCAAATTACACAAATTTACGTAGTGGGCCTAACCGGCGCTGCGAGCACGGGATTAGGAACGCGGGAGCAGCTTACAACGGATAGTCGAGGCTCCAATACCACGCTCAGCCGATGCCCAATCTCTGATTTACCCCGCGCTTTTATATTTGCCAACTTGATTTATGGACCGTGAAGGAGGACGCAGACGCCGCAAATAAATCCTTAATAGACAAGTTAATAAGTAGAAAAGTTTGAATAAACTCGCCTTAGCTCGTCAATGTTAAGAGCCATCAAAGCAACTGTCTACTTTAGTGAAAGTTACGGCTAAGTAGGATTTGTGTTAGATTCTCGGTCGGAAGGATTATCGAAATATCGGAATGACATGTCTCCCGATCTGATTGCTATATTCATATTAGTAGATCATACTAAGAATTTTACAATAAAAAATGTGTTGCCATTGAAACCAATGTTTTATGAGACTGTAACCATTTACTTTACAAATCCATTAACTACAACATTTCAAAAGATTTATCTTGAAATTTAATTTTCGATAATATTTAATATATAATGTATAAAATTTTTCATAATCAATTCTGTATACAAATACAGAAAAGCAAATAAATATATCATATGACCATTTGACCCTTTTAACTCAACATAAGTTCATCTATAAGCCTGTTCCAAACAACAAAGTGGACCTCAAACGGCTAATGTACTTAGTGATGTTAACTGCGACTGACCACTTAACGTTGCTTTTGAAAAGTCCTTCAATTGTTTAGGGGTGATCTTAAGATTAGTGGCATTACTTAGATAAGACCCAGAGCACTGTATACTTAGACGTTTAAAGATTAATGCAAACTTATATCTCACTGTCAAGATGTAACTTTTTACCGTTAAAATATTTTCTCATTAGAATTCCAATTGAATGCTAGACTAGGATCTACGACCATTAACTTTAAGTGAAAAAGGTTTAGGTTATAGCTTTAAGCCCTGAATACACATATAAAATATAATAAGTAAGCTTAAAAGAAAACGTTTTAAAACTAAGCTATACCAAGATATATAGCATACGTGGCAAGTATGGAAAATAATTATCGCCTGCACTGTTGAAATCGTAAAAGACACGCGCTGTTTTTTGATTTTAGATTCGTTAAAAAAGAATCACTGGCCCTAACGCCATGCATCACGCTACTTGCAGATTGCCCGCTCGTTTCGAAGCCTATATTTCCCGAAACTCTCCGCCCTTCGCTTTTCAGCTCGCTTTCCGCTACCGCTAGAAGTCGCGACCGAACATAAGCTTTTATTGAAAGCAACATGATAGGGAAGCAAGGCCGCTCGCGTTAGCGCTACATTGCTCCCAGATTCTTATTAAAAGTTCCATTTCATAAACCATGTTTGTATAAAACATTATGTTATACAAATCGGGCGAGTACTTTACCAGTTTTTCATATAGCACTAGTTGTAATAGTGAACGCTCGTAATACCCTTTCATTTATAACTCCCGCTGCGGTTCTTGATATAGGCTCGCCCTTAATTCCGACTTAATTAGTGTCACGCAAGTTCCGTAATCCTAGGCTCGAGGATCGTACGACCGTTCTTTAAATGGAGATTAGTGTGGCAAATATCTCGAACTAAGCTATCCGCTCATAAAGCCACTACTGTACGAGCAGTTGCTCAGTTAATCAGTTGATTTTTCCCCAAAAACCCTTTTAAAATACCATTGCAATTTGTTTCGCGCTGTGGCTTTAAAATTTTCTACTTGACGAGTTTTTCGGTTTTACGAAAAGCCGGTTAGCTCGGTTCGAACCAAAATTGTTACTTTGTTCCTTTGATTCAAGCAACTTTTGATGCTATAACGAGAAATGTTTCACGAGTTTTTGTGATACGGTTGCATACGGCGCTAATATAAAATACAGATAAAACTTGAATTGCTTCAAAGAACTTAAAGGATCGAATGAAATATATTTTAGTACGTAAGGGTACTAAAACATCATTTAAATTTCATTACATATCTGTCCCCGAGCTTTTCAAAGTAAGTATAGCTATATTTTGTTCGCCTTGTCGCGACATGTCGGCACGAAGAGTCAACTGCGACGAGGAATTCTAAAAGAACTGAACATAAACATACTATTTTGTGTACGGAACTCCTTCCGCGGCCGCGTACAACGGATGTGAAGGAAAGCGCTCGCATACTGAGTAGGCGTGCCTAAAAGACACTGCGGACTTTAGTTCACCTACTACGGATTACACTAAACTTAAACATGTCACCTAAATCCACGACAAACGTTAGAACCGAAGCGTTAGCCTACCGGCTTAAGAGCCTTACGCAATCCGAAATTAGCAAAAGGATTTAGTAGTAAACGACGGCCATAGTTTTGGACGTGACATACGAGTGTTATTTAATTCCTAACAAATTATAAAATTCGCTGAAAACATTATCATACCGTAACACGTCTTAGTTGTCTAATTCTAATCTCATTAAAGTTTTAATCATAATCCATCCTATCGAACGTCAGTGAATTATTTCGAGAATGTCCCTCGGCGTGTCTGTCGACAAATTAGTTACGTTACGGATTTATTCGTGTCAATTCACGGGCGATTTTATTTTTAACGAGACATCAAACATCATCGAGGGCCCCGCTAGGAGTTGCTCAAGCGCCTGTTTACAAATAAGAAACGTCGAAGAGACGAGTGCGTAATAAATTTTATAACACGGCATCGATTCGGTTTCGTACGTAATAATAATATATCGGTTCGAATATTGGAATGTTTCAGTGCGCTCGGCGGGCATCCTAAAATAGACCCTCATCAAAGACAAGCAGGTTTGCAGCTGTAAATCCATTTCAGTGTGGCTTGTCCGCATTATAAATTGGATCGTGCTGTGTACATGTGCACGTTAGTTTGTATGGCATTTATACAGCGGGAGTAGACGCCGCGTCCTGTGACCCCCGCACTTCCATCTCATGTCGCACCGCATTCGTTTGCGTTTTCTATTAACGTGTCCGGGATACTATTAGGCTAGCTAGATGGATGTTGTAATTTGATTTTGTATACTCTCGTCGAATTAAAGTAAAACTTTTCTGATACGTAAACAAAGGTACCTCTCCAATTTGGCAACGTTCGTACCTATTCAGTTTAATTTTAATTCATAAAACGAGTTTTATTTACATAAATATCACCCACATTAAAATCGTCATTAACTCATTTTGACCTGAAACTGAAAGAAAGCAGGTGAGAAGCAAAAAATAAATTGCAAAACAGTTCGCCGAGTGACTAAACGTGAGAAAATGAGAAATAAAAACCGGTATTACTTTTAACAATGTCACTCGCTTGACTAACTACTTGTGTATGATAATTCGAGTCAGATTGCATTTGATGAAACGCGGTGCGCGAGCCGGGCCCGCTGAGCACTCTAGACGACCGCACTGCATAGATTTGCATTTTACGGTTTTGATACGTGAGCGAATATTCAGTGCGGTGTCGGCGTAGGTATCTTTTCAATTCGACGCGGCGGGAGCCGAGTGGCTCCTCGAGAGCGCTTGACGAGCGGCGCGTGCTCGAGTGCCCGGCCCGATGCGCCTGCGCAACAAACTCGCCCCCCCGCACGCCCCTCACCCTCTGACACTCCACACTCACCCTCGCCCGAAGGTTATTACAATTAACTGCAGCCCCGACTTAAGCCTCAATTTGGCACTAGCTACAGCTTCCTCGACGCGAAATTACACTTTTTTATACAAATAATAATTTTCTAGTTACTTTTTACTCTACGTTATATTTACGTTGACATTCTGAGTTGTTTTTACTATAACGAGAACAAAATTGTTATACAACCTAACAGTAAATTAGTTTGCACACACTTTTCAAACTGTATAAAGTAAATATCTCATCTTATCTATGACAAACTGAGGATAGACTCCTAACGACTCGACTAATGTATTATAGAATAGCAGATATATAGACTTTGTAAGGGCTCGTCTATGAATATTAGGGATAATAAAGCCAATCAGAATTCAATCCTCTGCTCTTTTTGAGTCTTGCGATGGTAAAAATACATGACCTCCTTGTTAGGACTCTATTTGCTTTCCTCGTGATGCGTTCTCCACACGTAGCAATCAGTTGCTCGGTAATCGCACGCATCCTTAGTCAGCGTCTCGAGTACGCACTTGAGCTAGTCTTAATTGATAAAAAGTCGTTTCTTTAGCCGCATGTATAAGTAACACGTTACTGTTGTCCTAATCAATGGGAAAAACTTCAAGAGTTTAATTTAGCCTTAGAAGATAGAATAAAATCAAGACGATACGAAATTGAAATATAATCAACTGCCGCATATGGTTACTACAAACCATAGATATTTATTTTTCAACCTTATAATAAGTGTCCTGCCTGATGTCAAACAGATGCGTTGGTATGTCTTAGTAAAATCGCACATTTCATAGGTGTAGGTATAATTTGTGTACAGTAGAACGACTAAGGGTTTCGCCATCAAAACTGATACGGCTTTTAGGAGATAACCTATCAATTCCAACGTTTTAGAAGGAAAGAAGAACTAATAAGAACATTTTTTTATTTTTTTATATACGACTAAAATAAATGAAGAACATACAATCCATCCGATAATATTGGCACTTTCACCTTTGGAAATCTATAAACAAGTTTATATAAAACAAATGTCCTTTCAGCAGTCAATTACGAGTGTATTGCTGTATACGAATTGAAGCCAGCATTCCCACCCCTCTAGGAATGCGCAAGAACTGCTTCATACTAGAAATAGTTATAGCGGAGGAGGTACCGCCTTTATTTATACATAGTATAATTCACATATCCGTTCTACCTTGCTAATTTAGAATTCAATTAAACAACGAATTTTCTGTCTCATCATACATATAAGCTTTTCAATTTCCATCACAAGCATGAGTATATAATACGAAGCCACGTGTCGTGATGAAAATTACTGGCAACATTTTTTAAACTAAAGCCAATAAAGCGACGTCATCTTTTTATAAGCGTTCATGCATAACGTCATCCATATAAATGACATTCGCTTCGTAAAAAGTTTGATCGACTTAAAATTTAAAACGTGGGACGGCATTATGCAAGACGTCCAAGAGTTGCACTGCCGTCGGAACGTTTACGTAATTTTAAACGGTCCACATTAAAAATTATTTCATCTTAAAGTAAAATAAGTAGGAAGAAGAAACTTAAATAAATTAGTTTTTCAAGTGACTTAAGTATTTGATTTAATTCTATTAATGAACTTATCTTATCAGATCAGTTCATTTAAACAGTTAAGCTGTATTTTGGAATAAAAATTTTATACAATCTTGGAATTACAAGCTGTGAACGAATAATGTGTATGTTTTACACGGCAAAATAAATCAAAATAAACTATCAATGTTTATATCAAATAGTTATACTATAACAGTGTAAGATTGTTTAATAATTGTCTTTCTCTTTACATATTGATAACTATAACATAAAAAATATAAATCCATTAATTTATAATAAATATCATACATATAAACCAGTAATTTATTTTAAACATTTATATTGTTAATTTATCAGGCAATTAATGCCAACATTCGAAGTAATGAAATTCCAATATTGAATATTTATTCAAATATAGACAAGCATTCCAGCGGCCATAACGATTCTATTGATGGAAAGTTCCAGAATATCCGGCATAGTTTCTATGATTCATTTGTCCGTGGCTTCAGTGGCTACAAATTGAATAGTAAATCTGAATCTCGTGTTTCAGCTATCTAGAACAGTTTATGCGTTTTAAGATAATTTTCAAATATTTTACATACTTAAACTGTCGAAGTTTCAAATATACGTCTTATAAACATACATAATGAATCTATAAGGTATTTTTTTATCCGACTGAAGTAGCAAACGGGTAGGCAGTCCACCTGATGGCAAGTGGTCGCTGTCACCCATGTACAACTGTAAGCAACTTCATATAGAACTCGGGTTCCATTTGATCCATTCACAGAAAATTGTGGCGGCAACCACACTCTTCCATAGAACGCAAGAACTGCTTCACGCTATAAATAAATGTGGCGGTGGTTCCAGTACCTCACTGGTTCCACCACCTTGTAAATTATTATTTAGATAGTAGGTATTATTCGCCACGTGTCGTTGATATAGCATTGTGAAGCTAAAGCTTGCGTGGAGTTATCTAATTTGGCCTTCAAGGGTACCTATATTCATCTGTGATTGACTTCAAGGCTTCTGTTTTAATCAGTACTTCTTTTGTTTAATTTCAAGGTTCGATACATGTACAAAATGAAAGATGGTTGCCTTGTTACTAAGGTGAAAAATATAGTTGAATTTAAAACCTCCTTCTTTTTGGAAGTCCGTTAAAAAGCCTTTAAAAGTACTGTTTGTAAAAGATACTGATATAATATGAGGCTTTCTAACTTAATATTTAGAGTCAACAATGTCTCTATGACCTATTTATATATATATATAATTTAACCTAACGATAAGGCATACGGGCTACCTGATGGAAAGTAGTCACCACCGCCTTTGGACATTCGCAACACCAGAGGAGTCGCCAATGCCATCGCCGGCTGTGAAGGAGAGCTCTTTTCGCACCTTTCTTGAAGGACCCCATGTCATAGCGCTCCGGGAATATTCTATATATATTCTATATATCTATTTACTATGTAACGAGTTCTTAAAGGACTCTGTTATATGTATTTTTGGTGTAGATATATTAACTGATATGCTACTCAGTAGTAGTCACAGCCAAACTGTCTAAAATTACATGTTTTTATTATTGACCTAATAAAATTATAACATTTATTTCATTTGGAATCAGTTACATATTTTCTTAAGCACCATTATTTAATATTGCTGGACTATAACTATTTGTCACTTCTGTTAAGTTATCTGAAAAACTACTCTAGTGATTTCAACGCTTCATTTCATCTTGATCACAGAACTATTGTAGCATTGTTTTGTTCGGTATTTTGTATTCTAGTTTGAAGACACATCAGCTAAAACTACTTCAGAACTAATTTAGGGAATGTCTCAGATGTTTACTTGAAATAACGTGTTATATTTCATCGCAATAAATCACTATCATCAGATACGATAGGCACGTGTATAACTATTTTGTTTAGAAAAGTCTCAAAAGTTTGTCACTGAAATCGATCGAAGACTTCTGCCGTCTCGCATTATGATCACTTACATTCTTCCAGATAATTCTATACATTCCGATTCCCTGCTTACTAGGACCGAGAATAAATCTTACGTCAAATACATACGCCGATGGGGAGAGAGGGTGCAAATCTGTCATAAGGGGAGCTGGGACAAAAGTACTTCGGACCATTCATTCATTCGCCCGAGATTGTATTGAATCACGTCAGGGCTTATAGGCTGAACAATTAGTGCCACCGATTCGTTTTTTTCTTCCCTTTGGCATTTATTGACTTAACATGCCACGGCGAGCGAACGTTTGCAGAATGTAACGAAATCTATTGATTTCTGAAGCGATTCATTTTGCTTTGTAGAATAGACGACGATTTCAGTTTTGCTATAGTCAATGTACTCCTAGAAGCGTTTTGAGTGCTGTAGACAATACAGAGGTATCTAGTTCGCTGTGCGTATCCCTAACGGTATGTCACATCAAGCCATAAAGAATGAATGTGATCTTTAATGGGTTACACTATGTTAAATAAATAATGATAAACAACACGTAGATAAGCCAGACTCAAGTATTCTATTATACTAGTAATATTAATATGATAGCTTTGGTTTACTATCAATTTTATTACACTTATACAATTAATACTAATAATTAAAAAATAAATCGCCTTGTAATAATATATTAAATTAAGAAGAAAAGTATGCAAAAATGAATATATTTTCTTGTCGTATGATCCCTATTATTAAATTTCTAAGGAGATTACGATCCCGTAATCTTGAAATATAACATCCTATTTCATTCAGCAAGCTCGTTTCAGAAGAACGCTTAAAATTTATTGGCTATCGTCTTCGCTTACTATTATCAACGTCCTACGATTATCCCATAGTTGGGCATAGAATAAAAGAGATGTGTGCAATAGTGCACCGTGCTAACCAATTCCGGTTTAATCTTCACACACCTTTCTGTATCATCGTCAACCCGTTATTGTTCCACTGCTGGGCACGGGTCTTCTCTCGGAATGAGAGAGTTTTAAGCTATAGTCCACCGCGCTGGCCAAGTGCGAATTGGTTGACTTCACACACCTCCGAGAACTTTTTTTTAAAGAACTCTCGGGTGTGTAGGTTTCTTCACGATATTTTCCTTCACCGAAAAGCAGTGATAATTAATTTCTAATACGCACATATATCAGTGGTGCGTGCCTGTTTGAACCACGGATCTC
The DNA here is from genome assembly GCA_949699795.1 of Spicauda simplicius. Classification (NCBI taxonomy): domain Eukaryota; kingdom Metazoa; phylum Arthropoda; class Insecta; order Lepidoptera; family Hesperiidae; genus Spicauda; species Spicauda simplicius. The sequence continues at coordinate 7,455,398 of OX453063.1, read as the reverse complement.
CCAATTGCGAGGGCAAGTTTGAACCATAATGCTATCACTGCTCTATTTATTATTCCTATACCTTTCTGCATATTATAGATATATAAATTTAAAATGATTGATTTCAACACAATATTTTTCTTTAGTATAAATGTCGGTTGTAATTATTGTTTATCCAATTTTATAAATAACAGAAGATACTTGGATCCAAAACCAGACCATCAAGATAAAGGATAGACTTCATGACATTGGGCATCACTACCAAATATCTACTATAAAACACTTTACAACAATTGTACCGTGAATAAACTTGTTTTAATGCCACTAATACGCACACATGCACAATAACGTATAAGTAATTATTTTGAGCAAAGTTTAATTCTGCAATGCGCCATAGCCGAAAGTTTATAACTGAACTCAAAAATTTTACACGAATCCAATAACTCTTTAGCAACTTCCATTCGTACACACTTGTTTTGTTATGAATTAATGTGCCCGTATTATCGTCTTTCGGTGTCACTTTCTACATAAGTATCTAATTTTATATTCTATTTGCCATTTCGCTCGGAGTAAAGGTTATAATTAACTAATTTCTAACTTATGTGCCAGAGAAACAGAACATTTTCGCAAGTGGTACGTGAGTACATACCTTTTGTATAATTAAACTGCGGGCAAACCCAGTTTAAGTTTAATCCTATAGCCTCTTGACACCACACTCCCCCGGAGGGGAGCTATTTTGTTCGTCAACACTATCGACCGATGTGGAGACGAAAACGCTCAACCCACGCTACAAGTGTTATGCGAATTTCTACTATTACATGTATGTGGCATGAGTCACTTTGCATTGTCTTTTCTGTAAGGACGTCGTTTTCTTTAGCAGGGATCCCGAAAAAATACGGTTACAAGGCATATAGAGTTCAGTCAGATGGTAATCATTCATAGGGATTGCATGTTTTGTAGGCAGACTCCGTCATAAGTGACACTTGTTTCCCTAGTTCGTATTTATTTACTCCCGCGAATGGCGCGCCATACATTTTCTAGTACATTTCTGTGTGTGAGTGGGCTCGAAAGCCTTTAAACACGTCAAGAAGTTGTTTAGTGATAGCATAAGAACTTTCTGAGTGATATACGTGTAACTGTGGTAAGTGATACATTATAGATAGGGTACCTATCCAAAGCGTTTGGAATAGTTTAGTATACTAAGTTAAATTTTGTCGAGGTTGCTATTATGTTTCTCTATGTATCTCTATATTACCTTGCAGAATAAATAGGTTAAGTAGATTCAATATAAAGTTATATCTATAATTCTGAATTCACATAGGAATGATAAGCATTGTCTTTCTTCAAACGACTGTACCTATAATGAAAATTCAAATAATGTCACTGACAATTTTTAAATTGATATTGTTGAACTATCTCACGATAAAGAATGAATTATTTGTCTTCAGTCCCAAGCCATTAATCATAAAGATCACGCTATGCTTCTTTTTTGCTATTAATAAAATCTAGTATTGTTTTTAAAAGAAAGTTTTCTTTCATAAATAGTAGCTTAAATAAAATGTTGAGTTATATCATTTATACGGTAATTATTCTACAAGAGTAAAATTAATACGTTACAAGGTTTTCGCTACTTAGACATTTGACAGCGTACTCAGAACGGTTTTATGGATATGTCGAAGGTCACAGGAAACGTACCCGATTGTCCAGACCCTCCGGTCTAAATGTGACCCTACGACGGCTTACAACATTTAGGTCCTTATTACGCATTCTCGACATTTGCCTAATGTATGAAAATTTGAAAGAACGAACCATGTTGATGGTACTCGAAACGAAATAATTGCTACGGCCGCGCGGTCCCGGATTCGGCCTCCGCATTCATTATTCACTTTTTATTTCGCCCTCCCCTCGGCTTATAATTTGACTCGAAACATAAAATCAAGTTTTATTTGATTATGCGTGACAAAAAAAAAAGAAAAATTCGGAATATCTCGCATCCTTCATTTTTAACACGAGAAAAGTCCCTATGATGAGCCCGCTATTGAGAAAGCCAACTTTCTTTACAATTGAAAATTTTGTTCGAAAGACGTAGACGAAGATAAACGAAGATATATTTTGAGTCTTATTTTGAGGGTGGTAGATGGTACTGTCACTCGACGAAATTTTTACATTAGTCTGCGCTTCCAAAACAAAGCCGTCAGAGCCAATCTTAACAATAGCCTAGGCACGGTACAAGCATAGTTTTTGCATTTAGTAAGAAGGGGGAATGAGCGACAAGTCGGCTCGTAGCGTCTCGCTTTCATCCACTCGCTAGGCGCGACTGCATAAAGGAAAGTAGGTATGTTCCTGCTACATGAATGCCAAACCCCAATGTGTATATAAAGTCATTCCGATGTGTTTCGAATGGCTTTCGATGACAAGTGCGCGGAGCCATTTCTCTTTTTAGACGGCTAAATGTGCCTATTGTTTTGTGAATGCGCTCTCAAGTAGCAAGCTCGCATCTGGGCACATTTTACTTGCTTAAGTGATTACTTCAGTAGAAATCTTTTTGCGCACTAGCTAAAATTCTATACGTACGAAAAACTATGCCTTGTAGCGTATTGCTATTAAATCTATAGTTATATAAATAAGATCATGACTAATACGTTAATGCAACGCAAATATAATTATAATGTGTATTTTAGCGTACATTCGTTGAAAGACTCGAAAGAAGTAGCCTTTTGTTCGCACTCCGAAGGCCCGAGTAATAGGACGTAAAAAAGTGAAAGACGCGATATATACTCCTATATAAGCCACATCATACCCACTTCATCCATTTCTGCGATTGTACAGATCCTCTTTAAATTTTTCACGGGCTTATCAACGCATCGATCACGCGTTATTTATTCAGCTCACGACGTAATTCTGAGAAGTATGCTCATTTACATGCATTCGCTTTTTCCTTCGTATTTACTTGTTTGTGCTCGCTTTATCGAATATTGAATGAAAACACGCAGTAACTTTTATGATTTTTTATTTACATTTGTACGTTTTATTGAAGTTATTTTTTTTAAACTGCAGCACACATAATGTGTGATATTAAACTATTCATATTATTTTTAAATACAAATTCATTAGTGAATGAATGTAAGTACATTGTAAAACTTTCCTCATTTTAAGTCTGTACGTACACACAAAGTCATATCATTTATTTAGGTTTCTGCAATACGCCACAAAACAAACACTTGCCGGATGCCGCAACAGATTCCATTTAAGCCAGCAGTTTGAGTTATTGAAACACATATCTGTCTCAATAATTTAAATCATATCGGTTCCTGAATAACAATGCTAGGTGGAGCCAAGTCTAGTTATTCTCGGAATTAACAAGACTACAAAGCGACAGACAGCGAGCATCAGAACGAGATAGAGATTAATACTGTACAAGTGTTGGTGAAGCCGAGAAGCAATAACGTTCCGTTAATGTCTGCCATTTAGAACGTACGCGGTTACTGTCTTGCGTCGCCTGACGTCGTGCCCCACAACCGACGACGTACTTATTTTACGTCGCGTCGCGAGTCGTAGACTAAACTAACGAGACTGGCAACCTAAGCCCTGGAATCACCATTTGCCATCCGTGCGGTCTTTGTATTGTTACAAATGGCATAGATCTGTTGGCAACCGCCCCGTGCGAGACCTAATGAGCTGTGAAGTAGATAAGGTGTGCGACACGAAAAGACGGGATCATCCCCCTATCTATGCGGAATGCTCGCTGCGCTGGAGAATGTTATATCTGTAATAACCATTTATATAGCTCCGCATCAGATAATGCCACTGAGGTTCTAATGGTTGAATTATTGTTATAGATTCTCGAAAACGAATGTGTCTGGCTTTAAAAGATGAGCGATGAGGGAGTGAAAGAAATGTACTGGTTTGAAAATTCATATCAAGAGTGAAGCGCGATGGATTAGGGAGATAAGTAAAATGTGGTTGAAATAACCGAGGAAGACAAAGACCGGACGAGTAGCGCAAAGGCTGTGGATGGACAAAAATGAAATACAACGTCAGCGTTCATTGTCGGTAACCTTTGTACCCACAAAATGCGGGATCTACCGAAATAATTCCCTCCATGTAAAAATTGATTAATGTTGTCTCGGCTGCAGGCTGCTATAAGTGATATGTCCTCTCATTTATACTGCAAGAACACGTAAAAGAAAATGGTTTCAAGTGACATTCGTAGGATATATATTTTTCAACCTCATAGAAATGTTATTGTTTTTCCTTTCCTATGTACTTTAGTTAATACATATATTTCTTTATACATTGACTTCATATAACAATATATATATTTACTTTTTATCGACGTATTTATATATCTTTACTTCTTTTTCTCTTTATTTCTTATTTATTCTTATATTCTGTGTTTTTTCCCTATTTTCGTACTGCCTTCAATTTTTTCTGCACTTCCTTAAGGGAGAAAATGCTATTAAGCATTAAGTCCGCCTTTTGTCCATTGTTTTTTTATGATCAATAAAGTTTAAATAAAATAAAAAATAAAAATGTTCTGTTAAAAATTCGGATATGACGTAATTGTGTGAATAGTGACGTTGGGCGTGTCAGTACTTTAGTTACCTATAAAATGTGCTCGCAGCACAATGTAGCTAGGTATAGAAACGCGTTTGGTATTTGAAATTCATAGAGAATTTTGTGTAAACAACAAACGATTTGAAATGACGGTAGTCAAATATTTATTGCACTTTTTCCGCTTACCTCATGGGACCAAATACAAATTGCAGTGGCATTTTTAGTTGCGAAAAACTATGTACTGTTGGAGTATGGAGAGTAGATGGAAATAGAAAATTGCAATATGTAGTATTGCGATACCCGTTACAATTCCAGTTAGAATATGTAGTGACTATGTCAGCGGTTTGTTACTTTTGTCCATAAATCAATTTATCGATGCAATCAACAAACTGTTGGAATATTAACTCATACTTACTCTGTTTTAAAAAATCATTGAATAGTAGAAATTCCGGCCAAATACTTATTATATTTTATATTGTCCACCAATTCGCACTTGGCCAGCGCGGTGGACTATGGCCTAAACTCTCTCATACTAAGAGAAGACCCGTGCCCAGCAGTGGGACAATAATGGGTTGACGAGAGACTTATTATATTATTTTATAATTCACTTGTGAGTGAAAGAGTTGATTGATTTAAGCACGTGCTAAGAAAAAATACAAAGAGGCCTTATTAACATTAGTCAAAGTTAAGGTAAATAAGGATAATGATATACATATTACTTTTATGTTTATATAATTCTTAGAAGGACAATTCCGACATCAATATAATTGTAAAAATCGCGTAGGAATATAGTGAGTGTTCCTACAACCAACAGTGAGTGTTTATCCAACACATTTGAATTAAATTTTGCGTGTTTATGTGGCAGATTATGTTTTGAACTGTCTTATTAATACTGTAATATCTTAAAAATATTATAGTAACTTTGTATATTAATTATTACAAATTGATTTTTTTTTACTTTATTTTTCAAAATAGTTATTTGTATTATATTGTATTGATGACAATTATCGTAATAATACAATTGATATCAAGTTAAAAATTTACGTTAGTTTCACACTATTGTACAAATTGAAAATAATAACTTAAAGATTTTCAAGTCTTTATAGATTGCAAATAATGATTTTCATTCCAAACTAAATGTCGCACGAGTCAAGAGCGATTACAATCTGCAATCAGAATCACGTATTTATACAAAAGCTTATGTTTATAATAGTACGAGTATATATTATAATGACTCAGCCGTTTAGAATGTTGGTGAATATAAAATAATTATAAATTTTGTTCGTATAGTGAAATTCCGCGTAATATTTTTGATCATTGCCTGGTTTTCATAAGTATTCTTTTACATATATCAGATATTATCTACCTTATCAGTTTTCCATATAGTAAACATACTTATATCCTATCCTTTAACATATGATTAGGAGTAAAAACATTAACCGTAACAGCCTACACAGGCTTGTGTTCTTTGCTAGAGGATCGACAAGAGATTTCATAGAAATTTGTTTATACACAGACAGATTGTTGACAGGTGGTAGAACCAGTGTAGTTCGACCGGGGAGGTACCACCGCCACACCTATTTCTAGCGTGAAGCATTTTTTGCATTTTGATGGAAGGGTGTGGATGCCGGTACATTTTTTTTATGAGGCGACCATCATAGTCCTCGGGATCAGTAACGCATCTGTGATTGACATCAGATGAAACCCATGTTCTGTATGTAGTTGATCACAGATGTCCATCGATGGGCGGCAGTGGCTTATCATCAGGTGGACTGCATGCTCGTTTGCTACTTCAGTGAAATAAAATAAATACTATTGTATGTCTCGTGATATTCAAGGTTCAATCGAAATAACATACATTCTTTGGCAAGACTTATGTTGCAACAACATATCAAATTACTGTGCTAAGCCTGTTCAATAATCTTTATACTCTATAAATTAAAATACATACCACCGAAAAGAGAAACTGTAAAAATATCAAGAGCAAATCCATTGTGATTAAATTAATGTAAATAAAAAGGATTATCCTGGCAATTCAATTGCTACTGTCCATTAGCACTACATAAACGAACGCTTGTCCGTCTGACTTCAACTCGTAATATAATGGCTCAAATTCAGCTACAAGACCATGGCAACTACATTCCACGTAATTGATGTGTGTAGCTTTTTGTCGCGCTGCGGCTACACGGTTTGTAGCGAGTGAGTTAGACTAAATTAAATTGTTGTATTTTTCGCAACGAAACGACCGCGGTGAGCAGCGGTGACCAGAGTAATATCGTTTGCGACTGTTGAAGTTTCTGTTTACAGCGGCACATTCAAATTTTGTGGTATATTTTAATTGTACTTTAGCACGCTCATTTGTATTTTTAGTATATACATATATGGGGTTTACTAGTCGTCAATGGCGTACTTGATTTCAGTGACATTTTCTTAATAATAGTATGAATACATTCAATATTATTTATAAAGGTTCTAGTACCCTTCATGATTCGACTTCGGCTGCAACACTGACATACCATACATTCTGTCTTATAATAGCCATATTAAGCTTTATAGTTTAAATACAAGTCTCCCCCTCGAAAACAAAAAAAAAGAAAAGGCTTTCCAGCTTAGTTCTCAAGACTCAATGCATCTGTGTTTGACTTCAGGTAGGAATATAATCTTATCTGAGCTTACTCTCCGATTTGGATGGGCTGCAATGGCCAATTACCATCGAGTAGACTGGAAACTATTTAACTGTTTCTTTAGCACTAGTTAACATTTTCTTCTAAATAAAGTCAAATTTGACCTAACGTTTCATATTTTAAAAGTTTCTACCCGTCAAAATCCAAAAAAATACCGTTAAAGATACCAGTAATGTCCCTTCAAAAATTAGCTCAACCACTATCAGTAGCAAACCAAAGTAGCGTGGCACACAAAAATGGATGGGCCGTCACAAACAAATGACTCCGCCGCGGTAGATTAAGTTCATGTCCTTAAACAGAGCGTCCAAACGATTTGTCTGGCGACAATGCGAACGCAATGATTAACACAAGCAATCATAGCTAACGTGCTCTAATTTACAGATACAATGAGCTTTCATGATATCTTTAAAATTTTAGATTAGCGATCACATCCATCTTACTTCTTAAATTAATTAGAATTGACTAGCGATCTTTTGATTGATTTGATTCTTATATGTGGAAAACAATTGTGCTATTGTTGTCCGAATTATATTTAAACACTCACGGTTTCTACACTCATAGCCCCAGGATATACTAGGATTTTCTGTGACGTGGGTACCATGAACACACACAAGACGAATACACAAGCACCCAGACCCAGAACTTGAATTTAAACTCATAATTTAGATACCTGTCTGGCTGGGAATCGAACCCGGGACCCATTGCACGTCAGAGGGCTAAAGTAACCGCTTCGTCGCGGCTCGTCAAATTGAATGATTAAATTTAGAAAATTCTGTACAAAACAGATTTTATTTTACACCAAATCAATTGCGTAAGTAGCTCTATAAGTGTGATATAAGGAGTAGTCGTCACAAAAATTCAGATAATAGTATGTATATTACAATTCTAGCCTTTAAAAAAATGTCCACGACTAAACAATCCGACTGGCGTCCGACAGTTGCAACGATGTAGGCAATCACAGGTAGCGTTCCAATTTAGAGCGGGGCAAAAATTGGATATGCGGTGAATAATAATTTTCCCACTGGACTCTACTGCGTTGTCCACATTTAAGGTAATTGCCAACAGTTTCAGCTGACGTGGCCACCGGTAAACCTGACACTCGCTCCCCTGGGTCTCCCCTTTACAATCGCATTAATGAATGCCTCTTATTCAATTTTTCATTCATTATTCACAGAATATTTTTATTGGTGGCTTAGGTTTTTGATGGCATAAATAGTTCGGAGTTAAAGTCTTTGTGGTTCTTAAGTTCTCCGCTCTCCAACTTTTCAAAGCAATTAGATTTATATCAAAGTTTAATGATTTAATTCATTTTAATAGAGAAATTTTATGACTATTCTTGGCACAATTGTTCTTCGTTCTTTCTTAAAGTATTCTTGGTATAACTGGATTCTTTTGTTGAACGAATTTCTGTAGCTGACGTTTGAAAGTCATATTATATAACTTAGTGACATGGATATTAATGGTGATAATATATAAATACTGGTACATTCTAATACAAGACGTAAATCACGCACGCGCCCGTTCAATCCATTAATGTAATGTGACTGTGTTTACAAAAGTTATATAAACATGTCTTGTATGTACATCATCGGTTGGAGTATATTGAAATAGATTTGCAAATTAATTAAGATGAAAGATCCTATTATGATAATTGAAAGGATTGTATTATTCTTAAATCACCTAAAATAATATACATATTACAATACCTTTTTATTCAAAACATTCAAATGTTCAAACCTCAATACTTAATAGTAAATTTTGTTATAAAAAGACAGACATAGCTTAGGTCTCACTAGTTAATCAACGCGAATAGAAATCAAACGGCGAAAAATGCGTCAATTTGAAGACAACGTGATGGGGAGATTGGGTAATGTTGTGACACTCGGGATTTGCAGGGAAAAGGCTGAAGGCGGGAGGGGAGCACGCCACTTGGACACGTACCGGTCCCGCTCTCCCCATGCCACTTATTCATCATTTACGTATATTTTGAGTGTGATTTCGTTTGGGATCGTCGAAACGCGGACCCTCACTCACTTATATTAGTTACATTAGACTTTACGAATCTTGTGTTATTCAATTTCCACAAAGCTATTATCTTTTACCACTCATAGTAATAGGGTTTTCCTCCTGAAATGTAATAACATTTCTCGGGTGTTTCTGCTGACTGAAAGAAGTGTGTAATTTCTCTCGACCGTTGTACGGATTAATTTATTCTGCCTAAATTGTGCCCATAAACCTCGCTGGGAAAAATTGTATCAATCTTTGGTTTGCTTATTATATTACCATGATTGTGTACTCCAAACTGACACTATGATTAATTATAAAGAAGCAAATGAAAACCATTTTACTTCTCAACATTTTTGTACGTATTCGAAAAGCAAATAAATAAAGGCGAGCTTAAATAGAATTTTAATTACAAATGTCATCTCTTTTTAATAATAGAATAACTCATTAACTTTTGTGTAAAGGGTCTTCTTCCCTTACTCATCAGTTTTGTTAAATTAATGCCGGGTTCGTTTTCAAAAGGGCTGTCGAGCTTAGATACGTGGGTTAAACTGTTTGACTTGTCGACTATATTGTCCAGTTGGTACTTAAACCCCCAATCTACCCTTACACCTGTTATCAAATAAGCTTTTGTTAGGAGGTGCTGTTTGGTAACGAAACTCATTTTTATAAGTCTGTTTATTTACAGAGGTTCATTTTTAACGAAATAATTAGCATACCATATTTAGCCTTTTCTTCCGCTGAATTAAGTCTTATTGTCAAACACCATAAATATCATTACTTTAGTTTATTCAAACTCGCAAGTGCGCATTTCTGAACGCCACTTCTGTTTTTTCAATATCAATGTAATCTGGCTCTAGCCGACGTTTTATAGAGATAAAACCCCTCCCCATTATCCCCAGACTCGTCAGAACGCAACATAATTACAGCACAGCAGTCATTTTCCTTCGTTACCGATAGAATCCTGAAAAAATCTCGACGTCCATTGTTATCCTGTCGTATGCTTTTTGCATCGTTATTACCCCGCATAAATATTCAAGATGAAGCAGGTACGGTCTTTGAGATCGAGCCGTGCGGCGATATTGACATTATAATGGAATCCGCTTAAACGCCCACGCTTTGATTGTTAAAATATGCATTAGATAAATAAATCTCCCATCCCTTTCGAGTTGTGTAAGTCAATTTATGTAAGGCGACGAGATTTAGGAGTTGATTTAATTAAGACGTTATTAAAAACTAAATCAAGAATACGTTGTTGCAATATTATAAATGCTTTTAAATTTGTTTTTGAGATAGGGATGAACCGTTTTATAAATAGAGTAATTTTAGATATATAGCGGTAAAGAAAAAATTGTTAATTTATACGACGTCGACAACGACTTAAAGTGTATTTTAATTATTTTTTTACCTGTATTTACCACGATAATTTTCAAATCGTCGTCAAACCTTTATTGTGAGTGGCACACGCTGGGCACGGGTCTTCTCTTGGAATGAGAGTTTTCAAATATCTTGTGTTAAAATTTTGCTCGAATAGTGATCAATTTTTAAAGGTTACGACATTATTCCTACCGTTCGTACTCAAACCAAATAATGATCCTAAAACATTTTTTTATAAATACGGAATGATAAATAAAGAAAAACAGGTTTTATATAAAGCAGGTATTTATTTGAAAAACAATCTGAACCGTGTAGCGTCGGTCTCGCTGCCCATTATGTAGGTATTATGCGTTCTTCAGAAATATCCGCTATCCCTCGCTAACCTCTGAGGGTGGATTGCATAATATATTAACAGTAATTATTCTTACATTTCGACCGCCTGGTGTGCTCGCTTCTAATTGTTTTCGCATTAGCTGGATAGCAAACCTTAGGATATAGTTGCCACCCATTGCCATCATTACAATGTTATTTGATTTATAGTCGATGCTATGTTTCCTTTCTTGATACATTTAAAGGTAAATTAAATAGAGTTCTTTGTAAAATTATAGTATTCAGTTTTGGACATATTTGTAATTTTATTGGTTCTTCATGTGAATTTGCCCACATACTAGTACCTATATATTACTATTTATTTTAAAAAATACAACTTAAAATTTATACGTTTTTATATGTAGCTCAATGTAAAATCAAATAATACGTTAACCGGTTCAACCATTTTAGAGATAACCCGTAGAAATAGGCAAAATTTTCATGACGTTTTTCTTACAATATCTAATATATAAAATTCTCGTGTCACAGTTTTTGTTGCCATACTTCTCCGAAACGGCTTGACCGATTTCGATGAAATTTTTTGTGCTTATCCGGTGTCTATGAGAATAAGCCAACATCTATTTTTTATACCCCTTAAGGGTTGTCCACCCTTTTTTTTATATGGCAAAACAACGTTTGTCGGGTCAGCTAGTCGTTTATAAATTACATTGAAAATGTAACATCCTAAATTTAAATCAAAAGTTATTCTAAATGGTCCAACGTTATATTTCAATGCACACTGTCTATGACGATCGTTATAGTGGACTAATAATAAATCTATGCATCTCAGAACATAATCATTTACCGACTAATCCATCTTTTTCACTTTATAAAAAACAAGCATCTAATATTAACTTGATATTGCTTACGTTTTAATGCTATAGAACTAACGACATTATTCTTCCCTTTCAGATGGTGACCAGGACAAAGAAAATCTTCGTTGGCGGGCTATCAGCACCCACAACGCTGGAAGATGTCAAGAATTACTTCGAACAATTCGGACCGGTAAGTAATTTTAATCATTATACACAAACAATATAATATGATTTATATAGAAGTAGGCGTGACATGTAAACCTTAAGAAAATGAATGGAACCGAACTTTACTTCCACGCCCGATGAAATAATTATATTGATAGTGGGCGTAACAAAAAATCAATAAATAACAATTTACTTACGCAACAAATATGAACTTGCAATATTCAGGGAATACGCAAGAAACACGCCTTCTACTGTGTCGTGGGTACCATGGAAGCACACAACACGAATACACAAACACCCAGACTCAGAACATGAATCTAAACTCATCATTCAGATATATGTCTGGCTGGAAATCGACCCCGGAACCATTGCGTGTCAGACCGGTATCTTAACCGCTCCGCCCCGCGGATAGTCAACCTTCAAGAATGACCAATATAAATTGAAAAATTCGTTAAAGGCACTGCGTGTAAATTTTGCATCCGTACGAAAATGCCATTTTTGACAATATACCTACATACATATTATGTACATTAACAAGCATAAACGTTTTGTCTCTGTTCACACACAATATATTCCTTCCTATGTCCATAATTGTAAATAGGACTTTCCTACAAAAAGAAAATCATATCAAGTCATCACTCTGAATTTATAGAAAATCTAACATTGATTGTAACCTGGATTTTAGGCTTTAGTTACCTCTTATGAGTTAGAAGTAGTAGTAGTATGTAGACTTGAACCCAGAGACATTCAAAACATTTTTTATTAAATCTTAGACCAAAATTTTATAAAATTTAGATTTAGATTTCGCACATTATAAAATAATTCAAGATGTAATGCCATCGCGTTTGGGAGACCGCGTCAGAATTGAGTGCGCAAATTGAGGTAACTTTTCGTTACGAAACATAATTTACGTAGAACTTTTTGGAAGAATGTAGCCGAATTCATGTTTCATGCTGTCATGTCACGGCTGGTATTAGTTGAACGCTAGCTTTTTAGAAAATATCGTCTTTTTTAAAGACACAGTAGGTATATCGTATACCGTCCACTTTCCTGATATGGAATTTTAATTAAATAAATGAAGAACATTACTTGAATAAAGCTGGAAATGGAAATTGCAAACTGCCGTTACTTTATTTGCCTTAGAACTAACAGAACCCCCGACTTTGTTCGCAGAAACCATAATAATTATGATCCATCTATTAGATATTTGAGATCCATTGTTGGTCATAACCACTTAGTTTTGGCAATAGTCAACAATATCACCACACAACCACTAAGGCAAACACTAAGTTTCATTGAGCTTGCATAAAGTTGGCGGATTTGTGACAAAAAATCCCACCCCCTATTTTATCCTTTTAGGGGTTGATTTTTCGAAAATGGTAAAATAGATTATCAATTGTATCAAACCAGAAAACCCAATATTGAGTTTCAATGACTTAGCATCAAAATTGGCGGACTTTAATTTCCGAAAGTCATTTTTCAGTGCTCAACTTTACTATGAAAGAAAACATGGTCCAAAATGTATAATAACAGTAGTTTGGGTTGTGCGTTGATATGCCAGTTTTCTTTTCTATACATGAAAATATATTTTTACTGGTAATATAAGTTGAAATCTTCGTAGCTTATTTAAGACTAATTACTGAGCAGCAGACAATTAATAAGCCTTAAATTATAGTATATGCACATGGCATAAACCCTTCTCATTTTAGCAACAGGAATCTAATGGATTTATCATTAAGAGATAATTACGTTTTAACTTCATTACATTTTGTACAATCAATTACGAGTAATTATTCAATGAACTGATTTAGTTGTTGTGATACTATTTACATACGATAAAATAGTGGTAATCCCATTTTACAATAATTATTCTTAAAAATAGAAAGTCGAAGTTTTCAATCAGGAAACAATTTCTGAAGTTGGATCGATATCGAATAAGAGTCGTTTTAGCACCAATCTATCGACGCAGCCGAAAGTTGGTATTTAAAGTGGAATCTTGGCTGAAATAGTTAGGGTCTATTTTCATTCGGCAGCCTGGTCGAGCCTGGAGGACTGCGATAAGTTGGGCTTTTGTCTGGCCGCGAGTCAGCGCAGGTGTCTATCTACAAAAGTTTCGTCGTAATTAGCCCCGTATCTAGCATGGATGCGGACTAAGGAACTTTTCAGAATTCAACATTGGATACAGCGGGGAGTCATTGTGCTAGCTCTCAAAGTAATCGGCCCCAGCCAGCCGCCCGCGACGATCAAAACCTTCATTACCTATTATGAGAGTTTAGAATAAAGCCAACGAGTTTTTCGGAGTGAATGTGATTGATGCCAAGCGAAGGAAATATCCCGGGAGAGATAAAAGGAATTTAATGAAGAGTCTTTAAGAATAATGATTAAGGGAATGGTTATTCCTTTTGGTCGTCGGCCTAATGATGGGGTCTTTTGGATTACGTTTGTGACTACGTTGTACTGTACAATCGTTATTGTTGTAATTAATAAACTACCAGCTCTGAAAATCAATACAACGTTAGTGTCAAGGAAAAGATATTTACTAATTCTGCTAGATATAAACAATGAGTTTCGATTACTTTCACTGTTCTTTAATAAATTTTGTTACAATGAACGTGCCACGTACACTGAATACTACTGAAGTAAATCGAATCCCTAGATTTCCATAAAACGGGCACGTGATCTTACTTATCCCGCCAATTAACTACCTGAGTCAGAACCAATCGAAACGTGTCACGTCACATAAGAAGCCTAAAATGTATACCGCAGTAAGATAAATAAATTAATTCTATTATTGGATCCACTAAGAACGCACACCGAGAATTCTGATTACAAATTAATTCAATAACATTCAAGCCGTGCACTGTGCTCTCGGCTCGGCATCATTTCGTAAGGGTGTCACATTTTGAGCAAGTTTAATTAACAATCTAGTCGCTTTTGTAGGTGCCTTCATTAGTGTATTTGTGGATAAACATTGCGCAAACTCGGCGCAATCCGTACACGTGCGTGTGCGTATGTGTATAGGGCTGCTCAAATCGCGCCGGATCACATATCCAACACCGGAGCGTCACGTCGCGATCACATTGAAGTCCTGCCATTACGGCTGCAGTACCCAACGCGCTGCCGGCGTGCGTGCGCTCCGTGACTCCGATGTCTCGATACCGCTCTGGTTCTCCCCACGTGCGAGCTTTCCGAATGCAAACTGTCTCAGAATATCAAATGAGCCACTTAAATACCGAACACAATGACTACGCCCACCTGAAGCAAAGGCCGCGGGGACGCGTGCACGCAACGCCGTCGTAAATGAAAGCCCGTCGGGTCGGGCGAAGGGTGGGCGAGGTTGAACCCCGGTAACGATTTCCTTCAGATAATGGAGAATTTTCTGATGAAAGCTGCTCAACAGTGCCCTTTCAAGGATTTAGGAAACGTCGGATTTATGGCCCGAACGGTCGGCGCAAATTTTGTTCGTCACGACACAACGGTCCCTATCGCATGAATAAAACGGATCTATACGTGAGAACTCCCCGGAGCATTCTTTCATAGAATTCTCCCCATTCCGAACTTTAAAGTGCTGTTGCAACCGTTGTACTAATGAGTTATAAAGATACCGTGGCCTGTGTAGTATTAATCTAGTCTTTAAAGAGCTGCCGAGCAATAAAATCACAGTAAAACAACATTCAGATCTGGCTCGAGCTAAATTTACGCACAAGTTAGGTAGATGGATGGATATCCATAGATTTTTCAATGTCTTCTCAAGACATTGATTGGCATTTTCCTATTTAAGTATCTACGTAGTATCTCAAACTTACATTACAGCCGGTGGTTGATTAGAAAATATTTGCCTTTATAATAAAAATGGCGCTTTGTAAAGTAATTCATGCTTTTAATTTTGAAACGAATTTATATAAGGCAGTAAGATAATTTCATAGCGTCAGACGATTAAGCTAAAACAAACACGTACCTATTATGTGTGAAGTACTCGCGGCAATTTCGAGCGAAAGTTTAAAGGTAGCAAATTAGTTCTGCAGCACGTAGCACCACATATTCGCTTAATTCTTGTCTATCAAATTGTGTACATAATACTATCTGTACACTTTATATCGTGTAAGAGCTCATTTGGATGTTCATTTGTATGCAAATCGGCTGTTTTAAAAATGTAATCAAGCTTTTAGATAAAAAATATAGATTTAATTTTAAGGCGACGTCAGTTACTGCTGTGATTAAACAAAATATTATTACCATTTGTAGGCCACCATACAAGATTTAAGGGGAATGAAAATTTAATTTGATGGTAATATTTATTCAACAGAAACGCGATGACAACTTACGAATTATTAATATGTAAATCGCTGCTGAATTCACTTCGACGTCGAATGCCGCCCGGCACCGAGATGCCGACTTAAAAATTAATTAGCCGAACGACCGGTGTAATCTCTGAAGCCTACACCGATTAGAATATTTGTGGTTTTCTAATGTCGGTTTAAGTATCTGCGTGAAAGGCGCCATTTTCATTTTCCCTCCATGATACATACGACCGTCTGGTTCCCAACAGACGAACTCTGCCTGCCAATGTCTGTCCCACTCGACTGAAACGCACACTTGGCCCTCACTTTTTCGCCGTGGATTGCTTATATTTTATTTTTTTCTGTTCTCTCATGAAAATGTATGCCGTCTTTATCTGTCTATCTGCCTCGCTAAAGCGATCTTATATTTAATGTTAAGCGGACAACTTTATTCGCAAGAATTTTGGCCGGGATGTTTAAGTAAAAATATCTGCGTCTTCGCGAATATTATTTTTAAATTTACAAACGGAAGTAAAATAACCGCATCCCTTTATTCGGTGTGGTTTTGTTTGGGGATTTTTCGTAATGTTCTTCAATATTGACTCGCCAGTCATTTGGGAGCAATTGAAAAGTTAAGAGGAAGTTTGTCTGGAGTTACTCTTCAGTTCCTCCTAAGTCTGACGTGTCCTAAGTGCTATAAATTAATAGTGTGCTCTCTTGCAATCTGATGCCTTATATTACTGGATCGAGGTTTCTCGTCGGCTAACGATGAAGTTTCCTAACCAATATAAAGTTAGTGAGCTTCGCTAAGCGTCGCACGCACAAGAGGGTGTCTTTGAGAAAGTTCCGTTGCATGCTTGATTCGCTATTGTTTTAGCCGTCGGGCTCCCAACTCTGACCGTCGTTCCTTCCGATAACTACCTTCCAAGACATGTGCTTCCTTTCACTGTAACTTGTGCAGCCACTTGCTATAATTTTAACGAATATTCTCAACTTTATACATCCATCAATAATGCTATAAGTGCTCGAACAATGCAGAAACTGACTAAGTGTGCTTAATTAGGTAAATGTTTTGAAAATTTCACTTTTCAAAGAAACATGAAACATCTCACTTAATTTATTTAATTGATGGAGGCATTTCTTTAAGATGAGAAGAGCGCAGGCTTTTCAAAAATGTTTAATAAAATGTGTACAGGAATAGGTACATTCATCTGAAGTGCGGGAGGAATTGAAGAGGCTGAGAATACGCTGAGAGTTTATTTTAAAAGGGTCGGTAAAAATGAAAATATACTTAAACGCACATCTAATACAGCAATATTTTATAAGATTGCAAAACATTTAATGATTAAAAGTTTTTATTGGTTCGTTTGAACGCGGGTAAAATTCAAAGAATTTAGGTGAAGGGCTCTCCGTAATAATATTTTTCTCATTACATTTCCTAGAACCAGTCGTAAGTATATTATTCCTCGGATAGGCCGATATGGTCGTATTCAGATTGTATCGGTAATAGCGGTACTTGCCAATAAATCTTAGAAAACAAACAAATTGCACAGATTGTTGTTTCCAGCTAGGGAACTGTATAAACGCCAAACAATTCAGTACCGATAGACTATGCTTCTACGCGTTTGCATCGCTAACTAAACATCGTTTACTGTCAGCAACCCTCGAACTGTAACTGAGGCAGGTCCGGAATTTGGCTTAACTACACTATAGGTACGATATCATCGCAGGCCGTATATCAATCAGTTGTTACAACGCTCCACGATTGTCGTTTATCTTCGGGGCCGGTCGGATCTGTCTGTCCAGATTCGTGCATTGTTCCGACATTAGCCGGGGTTGCCGAAACGGTGGATGTCTGAAATGCCAGCGTAGTAGGTTCGTTGGAGTTGCAACAGCGCACCGAGCGCCCGATAGCGTTTCCAATTTCCTGACTTAAATTGCTCTAATTTGGTTATGCGCTGACGGGTGATCGAAGGCCTCTAAAGCCCTATCCACCGGCGACATTGCGGCTTGTAATTTTTGTTCCATTTCGACGCAGTTTCATGTTCATGTTTTATCTCTAGCGGACGTGAAATAAAATTTGTAAGCTTTGACCGCTGTAGCTTTGCGAAATGCAAAGTTAATCTTTAAAGCTCGTTCTTCATAATGTTCACTAAAATTTTGTAGACTACAAATCCTTTAATGCTGGTTATATGAGTCTCATATTTAATTTTGCTTCTTTTGCGTTAATAACTGGATTAGAATATGAAATAGTTTCGTCGTATGTACATACGTAAATATGAAAAAATCGAGTTGGCAGGTAAGATTCTTCTACAAATTCTACTAGGTGTACTTACTTTATAAATATGAGTAAATATTAAGTGTCGATTGATTATTTATCAATCTACATCTTCAAATAATTAAGAAATGCTAAACAAACACAGTACTAACGGCGAAACGACTTGCACTAACACCGTACCGTCACACTCGTATTTGTTCATACGAAAATATTCTGAGAGTTTCTCTTGCCTTAACGTAAGTTTTGTAGACTTTGGGAATAAATTTATGATCCTTGATTTAGTTTCAACAGCTACGAAAAAATATGTATGACATAATTTTACTTTTCCAACTTTAATGTTTTAGAAAGTCTATGTATTACTTGGAAATATGATGTTCAAATATTTTAATGTCAGTGTTGGTTCAACAATTATTTGAATGATGAATAAGATTCTTAATAAGAAAACGATCTCTTGACTATAAAACGACCATACCTATTGTTGGGTAACATTTTAAAATAAGATTTTTCAAATTTCATATACAAAAACGCTTCTAATCTGTTAAGCTCTCAGGAATGAAATATTTTAGCACTTTTTAATTTTGATTTTTCTTTATCAAAAAGTAAACTAAATAACGCAATTTCATACAATAAAATGAAAGTATGTGAAGTGTTTACGTAAATAGAATAATTTATTTATTTTATACATTTTTATTCAGCAATTTATAAAGTTAATTTCATAAAAAACCAATGACAGGATTTTAAATTTAAAGAAGTGAAAATAGTTTTCTTTTTACAATTTTACGACTAAATTAACTCATTTTAATAAAGTTATCTGCATTCGTTATTGAAATACGACTGTTTTCTTTGCACAAATTAATTGTTAGCGTTGATAGCATAAGCTAAAAATAGATTGTCATTAGCAGAAATAAATAAAAAGGTGTTTTACAAATCGACTGCATTCCAAAATGCAAAGTCAAATAGCGAGCTTATAATAAAATTGGGCTAGAAGCTCGAGGTTTCCGAATTGACTTTTTATATTCCCATTGGACGGGAACGAGCTGTACTAGAGTGGCAATATATTAGCTTAATGGCAAACTAATTACTCCTGGAATAGCTCTCCAGGACCACGTACAGACTCCTTAAGGACTTTTTTATGTAATTTAACACGGCTTCCCAGATTTTGTTAATGAAACATAAGGAATGAAAATCTGTAGCTGTTTTCCCTAATTTCATATGTAATTAATTTAAGTATGAAAAATATAGAAGATAACGCACACGGTCGTGTTTTTAATTATTTTATCTGGAGAGTACATTTTCATAATTACCAAAATATCACCAATAAGAGCTATTGATTAACTTCTCTATGAGTAGTATTTTTTATAAACTTACAAATATTTATCTATATCTATATAAAATAAGGGTAGTTATCCTTCTGTACCTTTACCGATATGTTTTATGTTTACACATAGTAACCGTCTTATGTTATTGAATACAATAACTATGATTAAAGAAATAGACAATATGGAATTGTAAATAAAAAACACTCGATGAATTAACAATGTACCCAATACAGTAACGTATTTAACATTACAGTAAAATAATTTAACAATAAATCATCATAAACAAACAGCGTACTAAATAAATTACAGCCAAAACGCAATAAATATTCCGGCCTGAAACAAGTGACTTCGATAACGATAAAATCTTTTTAAAAATTCCATTTATGAGCTGCAGTCAAAAGCGCGGCACAAGTAAACACGAGAGCAATATAAAAATGTAGAAACAATATCGCAAAGTGGAGCATACTTGGCCGTAGTATTGTAAAGGCAATCTGATGGACATTGAATTGAATGCCGCGCAATAAAAATTTGTGTCCTACAGTTGTCAGTGTAGAGTCTAGTTTTGTCTGCCAATAAGTGGAAATAAAAATCGAAATGCGGCGGAACAATGATGTAATAGTTTCTCCCTGAGAAGGAGGGATAAATGTACCCTCGGGCGAACGATTTGTATTAGCCGTCTAGCACTGTACGTGTAATTGTCGACGCCGGAGGCTACGTGGCTGCGTCGTGCACTCAAACACGTAAGAGGGGCAAATCCGAAAAAAGTAATGAGAACCTTGAATCGATAGCCGAACTCCACTTTGCTCTGTTTGCTCTGTCCCAATTCTTGTCATTCGGTTTTTCTGATAACGGTTTCGCATTCTCACAAATGCTGCGAAAAATTCTACGGTTAATTTTCCGATTGGCAGTGGCGGTGCAGTGAATGGATCGCATATGAGCTATAATACGAGCAATAAACTGAAGCTAAAATGTCGTGGAATCGCAACTAGGTTTTGTGATAAAAACTGTTGCAGTAATTTTAGAACTGGAATAACTTTGAATTCTAAAATTAATCTATATCTATACTAATGATATAAAGAGGAAAATTTTGTATTTTTGTATGTTTGTTATAAATTAACTTAAATTATTAGATAGATTTGAAAATTCTTTCACCATTACAATGCTACTTATATCTGAGTGGCATAGGCTACGTTTATAAGTAGAATACTTAGTTCTTACTAAAACTTCAGTAATGTGAATAAAGAAGTAAAAAATAGCTTAAAAATATTTTTCATCGTATACACTGCAGTGGCAGCACTACTACTCACTACTAGGCTAGAGCAGTGATAGCCTAATGGTTGAAACTTGCCCTCTCAATCGGGAGGTCCGAGGTTCAAACCCAGGCACGCACCACTGATTTATGTGCGTATTATATATTAATTATCACTGCTTTTCGGTGAAGGAAAACATCGTGAGGAAACCTACACACCCGAGAATTTTTTATAAAAAAAAAAGTTCTCGGAGGTGTGTGAAATCCACCAATTCGCACTTGGCCAGCTCGGTGGACTATGGCCTAAACTCTCTCATTCTGAGAGAAGACCCGTGCCCAGCAGTGGGACAATAATGGGTTGACGACGACACTGCAGTACCTACCGGCAATAGAACGAAAAATGGTATTTGATATAAGAAAACATATCAATGTCTACGAAAAATTAGGTGTGGATCTCAACTGTATAATGGTTGGATAGATTACGTTATAGAGTGCATGAACGAAGTCGCGTGGATTTTGCTAGTTATTTATATTTATAAAGTTTTAGATATTTGCATTATGATATTTAGATACAGAAAGGTTACTTTGATGTTGTTACTCTAATTGACCAATAACGTAAAGTTATATTCTGTGATTACTTATTATGTAAAGTTTTCCATGTTATTCTGGGCCATCAAGATATAACAAAGATTGATACCGCACCGATAAAGTGTTACAAATATTCCTTAATTTCTAATATTTTTTGGGAATTATAAAGTATAAGTATCCCTAAAGGTTTTATATATATTTGAAACATCTTCTTTAATACACATATAAACAAGCTAAAACACATTCAACTTAAATTATAACTAGTCTTACAAAGAACTTTTTAATAACTTGTTTGATGCTAAGAACTGTTCACTGGAAAATCAATATACAGCTTCAGCAATTTTGTAAACCTTTTATTTTAACAAAAAACGAAGCGTTAAAATTAACTTAATTGATATTTTATAGCCATTCGTTCACGCGCCAACTAGCTTATCCTTTTACAATGCGGGAATCGATGGAACGATATAAGCCGATTTATAAAAAGCAAATTGTAATGCAACAGTATCTGGTAGTGCATTGCGATAAATGTTTTACGGCTTGAGCCATTATCGCAAAGCGCAATAGTCATAGTATTTGTCTTTCAGATCTACAAATAGACTTATAACGTTTCATTTATCTCCATCATATAATTTTACGAAAGGATTGCCTTTGAAATGAGAAAATCAAAGTAGGCATCCAATTGAGCTCACAACAGAGCATCAGCGTCTTATTTTTGAATAAGGAGCTTTGGCTCCTTCTGAATCGAATGAGGTTCGTTTCACGCGTGTGTGAATACTTTCTCTAAGTCGACATCGCGGACGCAACTCCGTAAGCTTACAAAGCCGATTTAGGGTCGGCTAATTAATATCCTCACTTTTCTGGCTGACGTTAATTAAAATATTTCAATCTCTCTTTTCCCCGTCTTGCGTAACTTTTATTCCTACGTTAACTTTCCTGTTTTAAAAACACGACTTTGCATGTGGATTGAGCTGTTAAATTATTCCTAAATTTTGATTGCCTCGTAGAAAACTGTCCGGATTCTGCGGAGGGGCTCTCCATTTTTTGTTCCCATTTCAAGAGACAATTAGGTATGCTAATTCATTTATTTCGTGATGGCTTTGAAAAAATCGAGAGGAAAAGATCGGTGTTGAGATTTGGGTGGAAATATTGTTACGAAAAGATTATAGAAGACATAGTTGATGTAGATGAAATTAAAACAGACGGAACTTATAAAAAGAATTGTAACAAAAGCAATCCTTAATTATAATTTAAAGAATAGGGTGTTTATTTACATTTTAAATTTAGACAAAGTTTATAAAATGTTATGGATTTTTTAAGTTAATGTTAAAATGATTTGTAGATTTTATATTTAAAAGAAAAATATGCCGGAATGACTCTTTAAAATAAACTACAGTGACCGATTTTTACTTGCATAATTAAGTAACGTTTACAACATTTTTATGAAAACAGTAATTATAATTATGTTCTATAATTTTAATTAAAATTTTGTTTTTCAAAAAATACTATCAGTAGAATACCTATTTGACTCGTATAGGTTAGGATTTTAGGACCAACACTTTTAACAAAATAAAGAGAAAGTCGTCCTAATATTTACGAGCCGTTTTGACTTGCGAAGAAAAGAGCGACATGAATTATATTGTTAACCCAGTCTCGACAGTATTCAAACAAGAGGCGCATTGTAACAAGTTTCAGTAAGTTTTATTGTTTACGCATTTTCCACTGACGTGTAAGGGAAATGGCGAAAAATAACAACAGAAACGAGCGGGCGGTGACAATTCAAAGTGTCAAATAATTCAAGGTGCGGCACGACGTATCTCACAATCAGTGAGATCTACAGCCGTTGCGAGCGAGACTTGGTTTTTTTACCATCCATTCGGTTTCTTTATTTCGCGTTTCTCCTTATAAATATAAGAGTTCGGCATCTCCGCACGAATTCCCTAGATGAAAAGGTATTTTTCACACGTAAAGTCGGCTGGGCCATATGCTGCGCGCCGGCTTAACTGTACTCGCTGCAATCTTATCCGAATCGATGCATGAGTTATCGCAACATATTTATTTTACTACGCACCGATTTGTCTTAAAAGTACAGCATGATTATTTAAATAGCTTCTAAATATCTTTGTCCGACCCTACAAAATCCGCTGATGGACATAGACTTTGCATTTTGTTTTATATAGCCATTTTATTTTACGCGTGATTGTGATAGTGCACGCAAGCACATGAGATTAATATCTCTTTCGGTAAAAAAAAATATGTTATTAAAAAGATAATTTATTTGTAAACACTTAATCTTTCATTTAAGAAAACGTGTCCCTTTTTTGTTAAAAAAAAAGGAAACGCGACTTTCCCGGCGAAATAACGCAGCTCAATTTCCGCTATTTAGGACGGACGAACTGAATTAAAGTTATTTAGAGAAAGTGAGTTTAGTATACACGAAATGTAAAAGCGGGTGAGTAATAAGAATTCCGTGGTAGGGCAAGGCACTTTGACGAAAAAACGATGATGAAGCACGATCATGTCGAGATCCCCGCCTAGCTGACTGACAAATTGTCGAACGTTTTTTTCGCTAAAATTCTTTCCCTTCGAATCCAATTATTGAGTCTTACCGATAGAACGCTTTGCCGTCTTCAGTCTGGTCTGCGCTCGGTTTATTTCCTTGTTTCACTCAACTCGTTTGCTTTTATTTTTAACCCTTGCCTGAGCCACTGTCGCTACGCTGTTCGCTCACGTAAATCTTATGCATCCAACGTTTGTTTAGAATGTTTTACTGCGTTGCGAATATGAAAAGTACGTTGTTGGAAAACGGCTAAAATTGTGTTTGATATAAAATAACTGATAGAAGTATTTCCGAGTGGAAAATATGTTGCATTACACTGAGCAATATTTATAACATGTAAAGACTTTATTGTGAAAAAAATGGATCAAAATAATATTGAAATTATTTATTCCTTTCATATTATTTGGAGTTATTAATACAAATAGCAGTACAATCGCATTTTCATAGTCCCTAAAACGAAACATATTTCGAAACATAGTAACACGATACAACAGTGATAAAGGTTCTATTGTATGCAGTAAATAAAATATGACTTGGTCATATTTCCACTTTCGTTTCTTTCCCTTTTATTCCCCTTTTTCTGGTCTCCCTGAAAAACCGTTCATACAAAATACTTTCCCGATATTGCCCAACTTTATTAGCATCGAGCACGTGTTTTTATATCTCAAATATCTTTCACTTCTGAGGCACTTTTGTGAAATAGAGATTGCCACATGTGTTCTGACATTATATCATGATATATGGGTATTTACCTGTTTTTCGTAATTGATGATCGAGTTTTACAAGTGTAGTTGCGGTATGAGACTATAGGCTTGAATTCAGTCAGAATAAAAACATTGCGTGTATACTTATATAACTTGGGTATATGTAAAGTACTTAAGTACACACAGAACATGGGTTCCATTTGAAGTCAATCACAGATGCGTTGCTACTTCCGATGACTATGATGGTTGCCTCATGTGAAAGTGTGCCGGCAACCACACCCTTCTATCGAAACGCAAGAAATGCTTCACGCTAGACATAACCGTGGCGGTAATAATAGGAAAATAGTAAATATAGGAAGTAATATCACTGTCCAACAATTGGAGGTACTGAAAGCATCATTTGCTACGCTTAAAATGTCAAAATTTCATTAAGTTTGCACCAGTGAATGAACATTTGAACAAAAGGATTATCTAAATCCAAATTTTTGGTAAATGAGGCAATCTTTGCGATTTATCCGCGGTTCAGTGCACGTCAGAAATATTATTTCAGATACTACACCATCCATAATTTAAACTACGTAGCTCTGAGCCGAGCGGCCGCGAATTGAGCTTACGGCGGAATAAATAGCTTCTTCGAAAGCTATCGTGAAAGCGAATTAGAATAATGTGCTGCGATTTGGCGTTTCAACAAACGAGAGCGCCGGATAGCCCTCGGTGGATTATTCGGGTTCGGGTGGGGTCGGCTGAATTTGGGTATAAATGGAGGTGTCGTGACTAGGTCCGCGACGGCCAAGGGATTTTATTCAAACACTAAAGTGCAGCCCAATTGTGTTGGGAAGAAATGTTTGCGTTTACAGAAGATTTTAATTCGAATGATCTCAAATATTAGGCAAATTTAAAAGTAAACCTATGTGGTTCAGTTTTGCAGGTGCTAAACAGTCAGACTCAAATAAAATAAGGCCATATGGACTTTTTGGTTTCAAATTTAGCATCTTGATTGACAAGTAAATTGTAATTGAGAATATATTGAATAATTGTGTAGGAATCCTAAATATTATAAATATTATCAAGTCGCGCTCACATAATTGTATATAAGTAGATTCAGAGAAAACAAACAGTTATTTTTAAGTTATTACATCTATTGCAATGAGAAATGGTTTTACTTATTTTGTAAAATACGCGACAATTCATAATTTATATGGAACAGGCTATGTACAGATAGAAATTGCACAAAAACAAGTTTGGTTGAATCTCCCAGTTCAAACGGCGCCGACCCGTCTCCTCAATGCTAATGTATGAGATTAATGGAATTACCTACGCGACCGAACCCGTGAGAGCAGTCATACATACAAAACTCTCTTATTATAACATCTTTGAAGCTCCATGCCTACTCAATTTCAGCAGATTTTTTTAATTCAGAAAATGATTTCATTTGGATTTTAAGTAAACAGCAAACGAGCATGCTCTTCCGTTATGTTAAACAATTTAGTGTGAATACAAAATAGAAATTTATTATTAAACACTTTATAGGTATTAGAAGGTAACCGTCAAAATCGATAAAAAAAAAACGCTCAATGCTCTTGCTTAGAGGAGTCAAATATAATAAACATCGACCTGAAATCAAAATTTGGATTAGATCCAAGTATTGTAGCTGTCACTTTAAAACTAACCCGTATGGTTTTATACATAACAACACATTGAAAATAATTGAGCACTGAACTTTAAGAATATCTACCAAGAATATCTACCAAGAGTCTACCAAATTCCACATCTCCAGCGCTGTAGTCTATAGGGTAAAACTTTTTTATTCTGCGAGAAGGCCCGTGTCCAGCAGAGGTACAATATTGGGCTGACAAAGACAAAACGTTATGAAATACATCGTGAGTAAATGCCTGAAAACTTTCCATACGTACCATACGTACTTACATATACATAATTATGTATACGTCACTCAATAGTCTATGATTTTTAATCCTTAAGGAAACTCCTATACCACGTAGTACTCAATTTGATCGTCAAATTACTTTTCATGGAAAATAATGTTTTACCGGCTTTATACCTTGCAACAACGTTTACCATTAAGAAGAAAGAAAGAAAAAAGACAAAATATTTATTTCGTCCAATTTCACTACAACAAGTTTGTGTATTAGGTACGCAATTTTATTTATACAAGTTCGAAATTGCAGCAAGAACTAGACGAAAATGGAGTCACACTCGTCATTAAATAAAACAGTATATCACGAAAATCCGACATCGAACTACAGCCTTATTCGTTTGATACGTATAAATAAAGGTACTCCCAAGGGCCGTATAGCGAATCGACCACCATCACGGTCTGTTTGTGGGTAACGTCCATCAACTCCTGTCAAATGCAGAAACCCGCGCAGGATTTGTTTATTTTAGGAGCGGTCGATATACCTAATACATACGTGTATATGTACGCAAAATATGCTAATACATAATATTCTAAGAGTGCCGTTAACCGCATACACTGCCTTCGTATTAAATAATAACGTCATTTTTGCCAAAAAGATTTTTCTTGCGGTAACTTGGTCAATTTTCATGTGGTTTAAAAAAATGTTTTTTTAAACCAAAAAATTCAAAACAACAAAATATAATGAAAAATGTAATATTAGCGCAAGGATTCATTGTTATGTGAGTAGGTGATCAATGTTAACTTTATATACCTACAGTACCTAACTCTCATTTATATAAATAAAATTCAGTAATTAGGTCTTTCTCAAACCATTAATTACTGTAATACTTGTAAAAATTCGTCTTCTTTTATGAATATAAGTTTATGAAATGATTGATATTATTAATTGATATTCTTTACACGTTACAATTTAATATTGCAAATAACAATTAAATTATTATGAAGCGTTGGCTATAGACAAAATTTAAAACGCAAACATGTGCAAAAATACTGAAGTTGTTCAACAATTAGGTTATTTAGTCTAGAGGTCCGCCGAATCTATCCAAATCTATTCACCCCAGCCTATCTAGACTAGGGTGCTGGAATCCCAACCCGTCTGGAGAGAAGGTTGTAAAAAAATTGGCTCATGAAATATTACTAAAATTCTAAGATTTCAAAAGTCCAAAGACTAAATACGCACCAGATTATTTATCAGTTTGTTTTTGTGTTTGCTTGTTTTCAATACCGCCCATCAACTGGTGTCAAATACAGGTAGTTTACTACCACTATTTTACTGGATTTTTTGTCTTTCCTTATAAGTTTTTGTCAAATTAATAACTGAAGCAAAATGCCTATGACACGCACATCATATCATTTCATGTCAATACAACGCATTACAACATAAAAATATTGTCAATTCTGGTAAAAGCTTTTCAATCTTACACAAAAAATATTTAAATCAAACAAACCTATGTAAAGTTTTTTATCTGCATGTGATGACCTTAATACATTGTATTAAGATTCCAAACGCCATACAAACAGAAACTAAATTTATTTTAAAGAAATGTTGCTAATAACCTATGTAGCCATTTTCTAGTTTTTTTAGATACTGAGACACCATTAGGTATAATTATTTATCTTACACAATACTACTGGCGTGACGCGTAAATTTTGATAGCATTTGCAAACCAATAACAGATAGCAATAAACTATTCCATCAAGCGTGTACTGATCTTATTTTTGAATTATAGGACGCTCGGAAGATCTCATACCGTGCAACATGTGTTTTATATCATCTCATCCCTGTATTTCGTAACATCAAGGTACGGTCGTGCCAGATTGAATACGGCGACATTGCATGGAGGATTTAATATAGCGAAATGTACGCGGAATTGGAAGCTGCACTCGTGTTTTGCGCAAATGTTAAAGTCGCAATAGAGTTTCAGTTCGAATCGATTCTCTGTAGGTACGTTCTTCTTCGCTTGTTTTCGAGTTTTACACAGACGTTAGGTACTGGATAAAAGGTGTTGTTTCAGTTTCAGAATCAACATATCAATTTTATACAAATACAACTTTTACTTTTCATCCATGCTTATATCCTTTATTATACAAGAAAATAGTCAATTACAAAGTCTTCCTACAAAAATCTGTACACCAAAATTCGTTTCTATGATATGACTGCTGTAGACTGTTTTCGATTTCTTATAATTATCAAAATATAATAATCAAAATAAAACCTAAAAAGAGCAGTTGTATAAAATTTACAGGCACTAATTTAATTTTTTACTTGCAAGGTATCAATGTTTCGCATTATTTCAACTATAATAAATTATCAATAATAATTATCTACTTAAGAATATTTTATAGGCATTCACATGGAAATATAATACAAATCTTGATTCATCTACTTTTCTATATGTTAGAAAAGTTTCGAGTTACAAAACGAACTGGGGAAAGTTGCCGAAAAAAGACAGGGAAAATGAATACTCGGTTTAAGAGGAAAACTATTTTGGTTTCGGGTGGAAGCTCGAAACTCATTGTAGTTCCTTTCGCTTCAGTTCGCCGCTTAATGAGCATGTACATTTTTGACGTATCCAGGAATATTACGTCATCGTTAGCATACTGACAGGCATGTCACGCTATTTACAGCGCAATTTAACTAGGCACTAGAGATATTATAGAAATAAGGAAAGCAGCTTAAATCTTAATCACTATAGCATAAAACAAAGCCGGTTCAGGCTGTCTGTCTGTATGCTTAGATCTTTAAAACTACGCTTCGTATTTTAATGCAGTTTTTTTAATAGTGATTCAAAAGGTTTTTGTTTAATACATGTGTAATACAGTAGGGAAACACTGATAATTATAGATTTTGACTATTAGGCGTAACGAACGTCGCCGGGTCTCCTAGTAATATTATAAATGTGAATGTTTGTGTATGTGTGTTTGTCACTCTTTCGTTCAAAAATTACTGGTCAGATTTCGATTAGCTTATAAACTTGAACAACACGTAGAGTTGTCATTATTAGTAGACTTGACCGATAGGAGCAAAGCCGCATGAATAACCTATAGTATTATAAATGCAAAACTTTATGAAGATGTATGTGTTTGTTAATTTACCACGCAAAAACTACATTAGTCAATTCGTTACAATTTCTAAAACGTGTGGAGCTGCGTTAATAAGCTAGTATTTTATGTTTTAAAATGTGAAGTATACTCATTTTATTTATGATAGTTTCTTGTCACTAGCATAGCAAAAACGCAAAAAGCAGTATTTGTAGTAGAAACTATGAAAGGTTTATTTTAAAGTAAAACTAACGTATCTACACAAGTGTGCTGAATTAGACATAAAATTTCAGTTAAGTACACCTTGCAATCCCTACCAATTCCGTTTTTTAAACACCCCAACAATTAACTGTCGCATTAAAACTTTATGCCTATCACAAAGATTTAAATACTCGAATGCTTTCTTTAAAATCAATAAAAGCCTACTTTCATCAGAGTCGAAGTAATAAAATTTGCTTTACTGTTATCCAAAGCAATTGAGTCAGATAATGTGTCTTTGTAAAAAAGTTTATAGCGAATTTAGAGTCTGAAAATCCGATCGGAGTCAATAAATATGTGTTAAATAACGTTCTTATAGCGTCCAAGCTGTTCTGGATTTGAATATAGATAGCGGCGTAGATTTAATGCCTAATGCATGCCAATTGGATCCTTACTTACCCAACGGCAACTAAACTTTTGTATGCATTTTAGATGCAATATTGCATGGCAGGCTCACTTTTAGCCCTAAGCACATTTTACTCCGCTTTAATCTCTGTAATATGTTTTCGTTTCCAATATTCCAATTGCATAAACGTAAGCAAATATGAAGTACTCTTTTTTTATTCGAAATTTTATTTTAGGCCACAATCCCCTGTAATAGACAACAAAAGTTGAATTTATGTTTGATTAAGTGAGTTTATTCTAACTTGATATTAAAAACATATTTCATATTTAACATAACTAAAGTAGGAAAAGAAATATTTATATTCCAAAATTACGAAGACTGGGAAATTTACAAAATAAACTCGCTATCTAATATAAACATGAAACATATTTTTATCCACTTATAAACTCTAATGACACGCGTATAAAAGATAGAAAAGCCATGTAGATATCAACTAACTAGTTGGATTATTGAATTTATTGCATATTAAGCATTTAGCCGCCGGCGTTGTGAGCGGGCCATAAAACTACAACACTTGGAGCTATCAAAGGCGGACTAATAAAAGCAAATACTAACAAAGCGAAATACAATAGAACAGCCTGTAACATTGTATGCCGTACTGTTTTCATCGATGACTTTACATCTCTTGTTTTTTTATTAACCTCCATCGGAGCATTTGTGACGTCATTTTTGTTTACCTACGTTTCATTGTTAGACTACTGCAGTATTATGTGAATTAGGGCTTTATAATCTATATAAAATGCTTATTAGAATAGAATGGAGATAAAGACTTAACATTTACGTATTCTAAACTTGATAACTTATTTAAAAAAAAAATCTTATGCATATTTAGTAGGTGTGAGCTATCTCATCGCCACCCATGATATGCAATTAACACCAAATATGGTTTAAGTCTTACCTGTGGTTGTTTATTGTTTTAAATAATAACATCTTCTGCTTAGGAGGCAAATTTATTTAAGAAAATTATGACATATCCATGTACTATATGAAAAGGAAATTTTAAAAGTATAAAAGCAGAAAGTACAGTCCGAGCACAAAGCAATAATAGCCATGTAAAGAATACAAAAAGAAGATAAGACAAAACGGGATAATTAATGAAGCGAATCAGCGTAGACGTCTTGCAATGCTTAATGGTGAAATCTTTGAATACTTGCAAGACACTGCTGTGACGGAACTCTCCCTCCGTCTATCGTAATTAGTTTTTATGGTGTGAAATAGGGTCGATAGCGACAAGGCTAGACGTGACACGCAAAGTAAAAAAATGTATTCTTCATCAAAATTACATTAAATTTAATTTTGATGTCAATAAATGTTAACTATCTTTATAATAGAAACAGCACAACGACAAATTGACCCGCATGAGAACTTTATATTGATATACAATTTGAATAATATTAGGTATATACTAATTAGAAAAAATATTACTATTTATCTGATGGCTACTTTGCCCAAAGAGTATGTGTTTCCGTACAGCAAAGTAATTTCGCCAATGTTATGAGAACCATGCCCCAACATGGCCATTTAAGATGGTTTATTATTTGTATTCATGACAATATTTTTTTTATGTGTCAACTTATTGTATAAGTGTGTGTATAGTTATAATCTTTACTTTTAATGTTTTTCGTCGTATATGACCTATTTGTAATCTAATGCCAAAAGGAGTATAATTACTACTTTTACATTACTGTAAATTTTACTTTTGTAACAACCTACTTTTAATAAGAGTAGGAAATCAGATAATGAACCCACGGTATCAAAGTCAGACCGACGTCTTGCTGTTAAATGGGGAAATCTTTGTATACTTGCAAGACACCCTCTGTCAACCCTAATTAGTTTTTTCTCTAAACGATGGTAACAAACATGCAACGTTGTAGCCTTAATGAAAACGCTCTTAAGTGCCAGTGTTTAACGTTTATTTGCCCTTATTTTGTTTTTACCGTCCGTCTTCCAACGGAAAAGGAAGCCTGACTCCTTACAATAGGTTTACGATCTTGATGTCTGTCAAAATTTATGATACGTCCCAATACAATATTTTGATGTTCAATAATTATTAACCTTATAATATCAATAGGTCTATAATTGAATATTTCGTACAGCCATCTTGTATACACTTCGTATTGAAATATAACCTTAGAGTGCTGTTACTGGAACGTAAATCTTTGTTTAGTAAGTAACCCAACCAATATAAATTAGCTATTCCTCCAACAATTTCATCAGAGCCCAGTAAAATCTAATTTACGTAAAATACTAATAAAATGTTGCTTTACGGCAGTGTTCTTGTCGACAAAATTTAAGTACTGGTTACCGATAAAAACGCAATTATTACGATATAGAGCACCGTAAGATAATATTCAGGTGTACATAAGGTGTCAATACCTCGCAAGTCAAACTGTCTCCTCACGGGATGCGGTGAGTGGCAAAAAATGAGAGCCATTTCAGCTCACACCGCAAAATAAGCAAATTTTTACCTTACAGTGCCATAAGGCCAAAGGGGCGACCTTTTAGCTTTTTAGGTTGGTTATTTTATTACATAAATGAATTTCACTCGACGAAACAAGTCCAAAAGTAAACATGACTCTTTCCGTCGTCGGCACGCGGCGGTTCAAAGTCCATAAACGCCTCTCCCTAGTTAAAAGACCTTCAGTGTGTCCTCTGAGTAACGGCAGTTGTTTTTTTATTCAGTGGGTTTTGAGACCTCACTGAATCTACAATTGTTTGCTCCCGCACGCCTAGAAACAATAATACTGTTGCTTCGGTGTCTTTAAAGCATTTTTAATTAAGTAAGATTTTTTTCCAAGACTTACGGTTATTTTATTTAGGCTTTTGACTCCTTGGACGCTTATTTTAGAGAATAGATTGCGATATATCGTGTTTAGCGTTGTTTATGTGACTTTTAACATTGAAGACTAGTTTTAATTCGGTGTTAAAATTGACGCGTTTTTCGTGCACCGCCTATCGCCGATCGCCCTTATTTCGCCGCAGGCCTAATGTCGCGGGCGACGAAATTTATCGCGCCGCTTGTAATTCCGCCCCGACGGTGCCACCCCGCATCACCCTAGTCGACACACTTATAACGTTTTCTAATGAAATTGTCCACAAACTCCCGCCACAACCCCCGGGCCGTCGACGGATGAACCGAAAAAAGTACAGCTCGCGTTACTAATGGCTTCATTTATCACAGTCACTAACAGTGATACACCGCAACGACGTTTTATATTTAATTTGGCTCTCCGGAATAAATTACTGTAGTATCGAGCCTATAACGATAAAGGCCTACTGAGTTATCGACGCGGTCACCGCGTTCGGATGTAAGCTTTCTGAATTAATTTGTGGTGGCTAAGTGATAAGTTGGCGATGCCACGCCGGGATCAGAACTTACAACTTTGGTGGAGAACGAATAAGGCAAAGTTACACAATATTTGTTTTAGCTCTTTTTCTCCTTTAACACAAGTAAATGCACGACCATACTCTGGGATTGCCAAAGTCCATTTAATAAATGAAATAAAAGCTTCGACAATAATTTAATTCAAAATACTTCACTTTTCAATAGAAAATCAAATAACTCGTCAAATACCATTTTCAAAATTGAAAAGTTACGCTATGACAAAATAATCAGCCTCGTAGTTTGCTTTGCCAAGAACTGCTATACTAATAAAATAACGTAAA
This sequence comes from Spicauda simplicius, assembly GCA_949699795.1. Lineage (NCBI taxonomy): Eukaryota > Metazoa > Arthropoda > Insecta > Lepidoptera > Hesperiidae > Spicauda > Spicauda simplicius. The sequence goes on along the minus strand of OX453063.1, from coordinate 7,421,165 downwards.
ATAACTACGCGTTAAACCTCAACCAAAAGTTAGTCCAACAATAAAGATAACGTGTATACATGAGTTATAAATGTGCTAAATTAAAACAAAAAGCTACTACACTATGTAAAATGCAAGCGAAATTGGCCTCTAAATGCTCTTATATGCGTATTCTTCTCGAAGTATATTTCTCGGGCTGCTACCTTTACGGTAAAGACGATATACCACGACTTATCCTACAGGTTTACGGCGAAAGATAAACGTGTCCCGATGGGTGCGAACCTACATTCTGCATACGTTCGCTGGTAGGCTTACCTCACAAATTATTTCTGCTCCCGGCAAAGCTTAGCTGGCTACTCTACGAGGAAAACCGGCTTCACATGTTTGAACTAGTGATATAATTGGATTCGATTCGAATATGGAAAGCTTTGAAAGGATTGTATTTGTCGAAGCGCACATTTTAATCTAGCTCCATTATTACATTTTAATCCAGGTAGCTGAGGACTTGATCACACGGTTATACAAAGCATTTATCGACTGTCGTAACAGAAATAGGATATGAGCAACTGAAATCACTACTAGATTCTAATTCCATTGTACAACTTACCCAATATCATAACAATTAGGTTAGCGTAACGTAATACAATTTCAGTTGTAATAATCGAACAAATTGGTTAATAAAATGAAGCCTAATATAAAATAACCATTGTTGCGACTCTTAACGGGGATAATAACATAATGAAGAGCGTGTGTTGGTAAGGTTGCTTTTGGGTATAGTGGTTACAGTAGGTACTCTACATCGCGTGAGATTAAAGTAAGCCCACATTTAAACAGTGAACCGCGTAATTTGGCAACTGAGCTGTGATTAGATAGTGCTTCAGCCTCGTTAGCGTAATGAGAATGGCTTTGTTAGCCTTTGCTCGCTGTACTAACACGATTTCACTTCCAGATTCCTTTTTTTGATTAGACCCGTCGCGTACTGTGAGCTAATAGAAGGGGTCGTGACGGCTCAGTGCGTATCCGAATGATGTTTGTAGCCAGAGTGCAGTAGCGTTGAATGTGGAATGAATTCGTTTAGTGGCATAAACGAAGGGAGACTTTGTAAAGCTAACTACTTATTTGCAGACAAAATCTCGGTCAAAAATTAATAAACAGCATGCATTTACTATCTTATTTTATATATTAATAAAATAAGAGTAAGTAACATACACAATATTAAATAGTTGAGTTGTTATCTCAGATCTTTTATTTCATTGAGTAAATTTTAACACGTATGTTTCCAAGTTATTATGCACTCACACCAGAAACAGTAGCTTTTAACTCTACTGTTACTTAGTAGAACTGGGTGTGTCCTAGTCAGCCCAAGAACCACCACAGTCGAACCATGAAAGGTCCTAACACCTTTGTTAATTTTCGTTATATTATTATCAACTTTATATTAGTCTTTAATAATTACAATGATGTCTCGAACGTGCTACATTTTATTACAATATAACGAGAAGTAAAAACTTGTGATCCGTTTTTAAGATACTTGTCGAAGAAGGAGGAGTGAAAAATTACGCACGGTTATAGTTGATGTAGAGAAGGATTACGAAAGACTAATATTTTTTTCAAATAAAGCCTAAAACATACATAAAATGAACTAAAAATACATTACACAAACATATAGGTACATAATAAACGAAATAGAACATTCAATGTCTTACTATGAAAACACATAACGTCAAAAATATCAAATGTCTTTGCCAAAATACCTGCTATTGTTTTTAAATGCAGCTTAGCTAGTTAAACCTCTTTTTACCTTTAACGGGTGCGTTCAAAATAACTTGAAAGTTTTTATTTGAATTTGAGTAATAATCGTGCTACTTTGGCCAATATGAAGTTTAGTTTTTTAATTTAAATTACGGTCGAATCTCGACCGTTGCGACGGGTGACTAGTTACAATAAATATTTCAAAAATCTGCAGTAATAAGACTATATTAAGTGAAATATTTAAATCATTTTCGACAAAGCAACTATGAAACATGGCTACGAGCAGTTTAATTCCGTACCAAAATGCGGAGCAACGGAAAACAAAATCGGAGTTTTCGCCGGAACTCGCAACTATCTGTAATGCAAAAATAGTTTAAGGAACATTCGTGGATCCTGCACCGTTCTTAGACAAGTTCGTTTTGCAGTTTGCCGAGTTCCCCTCTGTTTGAAAGTACGGGACCTTAAGTCTTTCCAATATAACCTACTTGAGAATTTTAATATAGGTGGAGAGGTAAAACAACAAACTGGAACTGAATTTTTATTACATGTAACAAATAACTGTCCGTGTTTTGTCTCTGAAAAGTATCGTTTCCTTACTCATAGATATCGTAGAACTTAAATTCATAGGAGAGTTCTGCCTTCATTTGAATTTATCTATCTACGGTGATCTCTAAATGCCACAGTCAATCACAGTGATTGTTATAAAAACCTACAGAATATCTATGTCTAGTAGAAAATTTGTCAGTGCTAATGGTTGAATAGAGAGAATAATAATGTACTGAAGATGAGACGTTGATTATAATGTTGAAAAAACGTTAAGAGACAAGCGGGATGAGGTCACGTTCCAGTCAAAAGCAAATTAGGAAAATATATTGTAAGGCAATTTGTTAGTGTTAGCGTGAGAATTGCAAAAACGGGATCAAATTTGGATAGGATTTCAGACATATAAATGTATGTACGAAAATTCAGTTTGATAGGTTATTTAAAAATGAGTTACAATTTAAATATGTTTAAAAAGTCTTGGAAATTTGATGGGGTAACGTTGGCTATAATGAATTAAAAATTAAGCTTTTACCTAAACTAAAGAATACTTATTCAAAATGCGTAACATATTGGATACTTTGGCCGACTTTATCTTATAGAAAACAAATGTTGGCAGTAAAGCCAATCGCGGTTGGACAATTCTCTTGTAATTTATAAATAATGTGCGTTAAGTCACCTTAGCAAGAAGTTTCAATGCCTTGGCGAGCCTCACTATTTCGGAAGTAATGTAAATCGTCGCGGCGCATGGCGAACTTCCCGAGATATCTCGCCAAAGGACAACTCGTTAATATATGCGCAATCCTGTTCTACGTATTGTCCTTAATGCACTGAGTTTGTCGGCTGTTTCTATTTACGCCCCAACTTGCTGATTTGTGAACATTTCAATCCGTAGTGTGCAGTTCAGAAGCACTTTCATATTGCAATCAGCTAAATTCAGCCCCGAACATTTTAATACACGGAATCGTATACGTTTATACATGGATTTATTTGGATATCATTTTAATAACGACTACGCGTATAACATTTCATCACACGAAGAATTAATTGAGCAAATAAATATTATTGGGGATTCTTGGTATGAAATATTTGTAATGTTTTTATAGTATTTCGTCACTTGTTAAAATTTATAGATAAATAATTTTTGTATAAAATGTATTCATAAGTTGTTATTATTAGGTATATAAGAGAATAATGTTAGGTAACATTTTGTTGAAATATGTTGAGTATAGAATGTGTATTTTAAATTCTTAGAAACATTTAAATACAATTAAGGCATTTTTATTCGCGAAATGTAATTGCAGAAAATCAAGCATATATCTAAAAAAGCACTAGTAGCTAGTAATTGTAATTTGAATGAGGAATACTAAATTAAATATTACTTAAATAACGAAAAAAAACTTACAAATTAGACCTCAAAGTGAATGGTATAAACTAAGTTATTTTATTCAATTTACTTTATCTAAAAATTTCCTAAAAATATTCTTTAAACACACAGATAAATGAACACAGTGGTGCACGAAACAATAACACACCCCAATCCTTTGTAACAACACCTTTGTCTCAGCGCCGTTAAAATACAGACGCGGTTCCGGGGCTGGCCATTTCTTACGGCCCTTTTCCCTTAGCTAATTTGAATTAATTTATCCCGCTCAACCCTGCCGACATGTAGTTTATTATGGTACTCTAAACGGAAGTAAAACATAGAACCTCCGTGTTCTGAACAACTAGGAACACATTAGAAATGATTGAATAACGCTCGCATTATCCACCTTTCGCTTCGCGTTCTTGACTCCACCTACACAAATATTCCCCCAGATTTTCCTTACACAACACCGTAGTTTGGCTGAAGGATACTATTTGTATTTCATTATCAACAAAAGCTTTGTGAAAAGATGACGCTGAGCGCAATTTCGCTACGGAGCACCCACCTACACAGACCGCACTCCGCCGGCGCCCGGGCAAAGATATTTCACAGTCGTATTTACTCAGGCGTGCCTAAATTGTTTGCTTACATGTTTGACGCGCCGCACGCAACGCTCATTATGGCAAACGGGCTTTGTTCAGACTTAGAAAACATATTGTTACACTCGATAGAGCAGGATGTTCTTTATATGTTTTATTATCATTTCAGGTAAGTTACTCGAGCTCGTGAGGGTGTAGGTGCGGTTGGGTGAGAATTTCTCTTTGAACGTATTTACAGTTTATCAGCGATACGCTAGTCGGGAAAATTTAAACAGTCGTATTTTATTCTCGGAATAAAACATACGTTTAAATCTGTACTCAACAAGTTACTGCCAGTTTAGGGTGGGCGGGCGCCGCAAACGGGACAGTGGGTACTATTTGCAGTGTAACGATACGAGCATTAGACATAGCACTTAGCAGCACTAAACATTCATTACGTTTCTTCCCGCGCGGGGCAGGTTGGCACACTTAATTGTTCATACAACAAGCCAGCCGGGAATTGGCTCTAAATGTTCCGTTGTCCGGGACGTGGTTACACCGCAAACGCGCTACGAGGTAATAGTCCGGAGCATTTTACCGTGCCAGCTACACTGAACCTCATTTTCTTTGTCTTAGAACTGATTTTGAACAGACAAAGCTCACCAGGCCGAGGATGGAGAGGCCGTTGATGGAAAGCGCAATAGTAGGGTATTTACACCTGCGATTCTTCTTCATCTTCCCTAAATTGGCGCACCGTTTTGTCTAAAGTAATTATGCCACATAACGTATTAGTCCTCGGGGAGCGAACACATGTTAGAAACGCTTAATCACTTACTTTACATTTGAGTACGCAAAATCCGTTAATTTAATTTTGGTGTGGTCTTTATGACGTTTATTTAATTTATTATCATATCAAAGTGTAGGCTTCATTTAGCAGGATTTGTGTGCGTGCGAATAAACGTTAATTATATAATCGTGTCGTTACCGTACGCTGGGGAAAAATTTTAACGATTCCATAACGTTTACTGTAAAATGAATCGCTGTTTTTGCTTACGTTCGTGACTATTCTGATAAACATAACATCCATTTTTGTTAAATGACTCTACTAACAGTTGTAGTCGTTTAGCCAATACATTTGAATTTTTATATCAGTGTTATTTCATTTTATGGGATGGAAATAGCGTGCTCAAATTATTATTTGTACTATCAATCTAGTGTTCTGTGCAGATACCTAGAGTTGTATGTTATTTAAAAGTATGTTAAATTAAATTTCAATATATTGGATACAATTTTATAATAGCACACATTTATGTTACCGGTAATAACATTCTGTAACATTTTATCTAGATAGAATTTACTTGGATGGAATATGATATTGATCATATCCGAATCTCTATATGATCCGTCGTAAAACGCATTTGAGTGCGCGTCCTCTTGCCGCTTAAACGGCTTGAGCCCTCCTAACCATTGATATTTATGCTTTTTCGGGATTCATTCGAAGGGTGACTTGTTTTGAAACTCCTATCTGAAATGGCCGGATTCGGATTAATGTAACTAGTGTTGTAATCGGTTGAGAAGTTATTACTCTCCTGTTTCTTTTCTTGAAAACATAAAGCAATTGTGCCAACGAGACTGATTTATTTTTATTCTGAGGAACATCTTACCGTCTTAAGTTAAAAACATCTTTTCGAGTTTCGCAGATCTCGATTATTTGTTGTAGAGTTCGGTGTTTTGTTTGTTTCATATTCCATGTCACCTTTCTTCGTCGACTTTATTTATTATTGCTTTAAGAACTTCTTAGTTATTAGTTTCGACACTTTAGTTGTTGTTGTACATTTTCGAGCAGAACAAGTCTCCCGTGACGTCTCATTCGGAGATGTTATGTTTACAGGAAATTAAACAACTTTTAAAGTCTTAAATGCATTTTCATTTAATGCTATCAGCTTTTTGTTTTCATCTGTTTTGATATGACCTTATTTTAATATATATTTAACGCATATGATTTTTTCTATTATATGTTTATTACATTTATGTGGTTCCTTTTGCAGAATTCCCTTCGTTAATTTACGCGATCATGCCGTACTTTCTAACTTTAAAATATTGAATTTTAAAGTATTTAATACAATAAAATGACAAGAATTATATTTGCATTCGTCATTTCAACCATACCCATATACATACATGTTAAACAAACGGGCGCAAGAGCGGGCATTTGTTTCAACGCGTATTACGGGTTCTAAAAATATCCGGACCAGAAAATAAAGTACAAAAGCCATTTCATCTGACAGTGCCTTGTTTGAAATCATAACAAATAGCTTTCAGAAAACCGCATCCCGACCCGAACTGTCGTGGGAAGGGCGAACCCCTTTACACATTACAAATCTTTGCCGCGGGATCACCAGTTAAGAGGCTGTCAATGAAATCTCTCCCTTCTCCGACTATTCGTTATATGTCTTAATGGATTACATGGAATAAAATAGGCATCGACAAAACAAAAGGCCGCGCTCCCCGAAAATCTCTGACCACATAGTTTGTGGGCTAAAACAAAATTTATTACGTTTGACCTTAGTAATTCTCGTCGGAGGTTTTCTAACCTAAATGCGTATGGGTTTCAGCTTTGAAAGGCTCTGTTCGGCTCATTGCGGTTTTATACCCACGCAACTAAATATTTTATGAGTTACAAAATAGTTTAGGACAAGTATTTGGATGTGTGTTACGCTAATCGCATTGATAAGTTTGTTTATTTGGCAATATTGGCTTCCATTTGGTTATTTGTGCGGGTGCGTGAGTAGGTATGCGTTGCTATCTCAAAATCTATTTCATTGGCCCGAATCTCCAATTTCGAATAGTCGATATAATGACTACAAATAGTGATGTAGGTGATTGAAACACTGCAATGCAATTTGGAACACAAACAGATATCTGAACTATTTAACAGCGGCGAAAGGGGATTGTACGACTGTCAGTCAGTTTTTGGTAGGTATTCTATATAGAAGAGAACCAACTGGCATTGCTTCAGAATATTGAGTTGTGTTATTAATTATCATGAAAATATGAGCTTCAAAATAAGTTTTGTGCCCGCGTGCAATACTGAACTATCGATAAATCTTGCAGTGACGTCATCACAATACACTCGTAATTAACATAGGATTAGTCAAGATATAAATCACTACTCTATTCTCAATAAATGCTCATAGTGCTGTACTGTGTAATTAATACTTACACAGGAAATTCCAATCGCAAAACAGATACTTTTGTAAATTCATCACCTAAATTTCCACCTGGCTAGTTGTCTAATTTAGAACAATTTGGCAAGCCAACAATGTAATCATTTTACTACAAGGATTGTATTATTTAAGCTTATAAATTAACTCGAAAATAATTCACATTGACACGTATCGCTTTATAGTTCAGTAAAACTGATCTATGTAGGTACATATAATATAAAGATAGCTACAAAATATCTACGTATAGTGGTCATTCGAACACAAATAGAAAAGGGAGTTGTACCGTGGCCCCAAAATACGTAAAGTTGAGTGGTGTGGTGAACCGCCACGGTTCTTTGATCAAAGGATATCGCGTGGAATACAAATTAATTCATCAAAAAGTAACTAGGAGTTTGGATGTTGCGTGTATGTCTGTTTAATGTCTAACATTCGATTTAGTCACGGCTATATTCATTGGCTTCTAAACTTCGTTGAATCGATCTTTTGGTTTGGAGATTTTCTGATTGCATTATAAGCAAGTTTAGATAATTATTAGGGCTGATAATAAAATTATGGCCATAATTTCAATTTGGTTCAGAATCTAATAGTGTTTACACAGATAGGCCGCGCTGTCTAAAGGCTTATTGGATCTGATTACAAACGGATTATCCATTTAAGTGCACCGCAAGGTAAACCAACCACTAACCGTAATTTCAACTCATAACTAATCATAAGCAAATACTTTGAATCTTTCGGATGCTTCGAACATTTTGAGAACATAATGTTGGGTTTTCGATTAATATATTAAAAGTACTTGTATCTGCTCATGGCGCGAGTTATAGTATCTCATGTAAGTCCAGGTTTTAAATACCAAATACTAATTAATATTGAAGTAATTTCAAAAGTCCACTATCAGTCGATTCCATTGCTAAAATTGAAAGTAGTAAAAACAAATCAAGTCTTCCGGAGTACAGTTTGATCAACGTTATACACGTTGACCAATTTAACACCGTTTATTCAAATTATATTTTTATTTTTAAAATTAGTATATCTTTATAATTAGTATTGGATCAGTAACGTTTAAATGAATTGTTAAAAAAGAACAATAAAGCAAATTCTCATTTAATTATTTTTTTTAAAGACATTTCAATATTTTCAATTCTCATATCATAATTAAATACTTCCCTGAATACTTAATGAGAAACTCAAATGAAAAACCCACATAACCACAAGTTACACGCGTGATCCCAAAATTACAATAGGATCTTTATCTTATAGGTCATCAATTGATCCCAGGTAATAGGAGTGCTCGAAGTAAATCCAATAACAGGGTTCATAGAGAACACATGTCCAGAATTTATGACGTGGCCTGATCGGTAAAACCTGCGTAGTTAGCTATGTTAACCGAATTATTTACTAGCGACCCGTCCTGAATTTCATTATCTATAAAACGTATATTATATTTAATGGTCGCTATTTCTCATAGATAAATAGGATATCTAAAAGCTTTTCCATCCTGCAGTGCTCTATTTTTAGTTTTAATCCGTAAATTTTCTGTTATATTTTGTAAGCGCTTACAATATTACGATCAATTTTAAGTGGCATATACAAATGTTAGCAATCTGAATCGTTTTTTAAACCAATATTTAGGGAATCATATTTTAAAAGAAATATCGTATCTATTAAAGCGTAAAGCATAAAAATATATTTTTTTTATCCAAAATCAACATGATATGAGGTACAAGTTCAGACATTGTACTATGATAGCGTCACATAAAACACGAATAGGCACCTAAAGAGTTGAAATCAAACGTTTAGACAGGCATCAAAGGGCGCGATAAGCGATGAGCACGCTCAAAGAGCATTGCATTGATTCGAATGGGCAGCAACGAGCGAACTGGTAATCGCAACGATCAGCGCAGAAATATGTTTAATGCGTTAAGCATTGCACAACAGATCAAATGAATTAATGTTTCATGGTAAACTCTATTATGCTGCTCTTAACACTAGTGACAAAGTTTTTGTAGCATTCAGTTATAAAATAAAATAAAGATTATTATGTGTTCTAATGATCACCAATACATGATCATATTCAGATTTTCCTCCATTTAAAATACGCTTATCAACAAAGTTTGTAGACTTAGTTGTCGTGTGACATTTGCAATGCTATACACCATGAGACACTGCAGATTTTACTTAGCAAACCTTGAATGAGAGAAGGCCTTTGCATACAACTGGAATTATAATAGGCTGTTACTTTACCTTGCACTAAAATTTACATAACATCGTCTTTGCATTCGAAAACAAATGATGTAGCGTACGAGGAAAAATTTTTAATTCGCCTAATGCACACCGAGACTCTTCATCTTCGCTACTTAGTGCACTCTTTCTATGTCTTCGCAATCTACCTACGAGGAACGTCTGTCACATTGACTTTTGTATTGTGAGCAGTTTATTTTAGTTCCGTCTTGAATACGTCCCGTTTTCACGGAAAGAGAAATTTCGTCACATATTTTGATAAAACATTCCAAGTGCATACGTGCCACGCTTATGCGCTTATTGTCTTTTGAAACATGAAAATCCAAGACTTGCCTTCAAATTTCAACTTTTACTACAATTATAATGAACAATCGATGTGAACGTTATTCTAGCAAAATTACAACAAAGAAAATAACAACAGCGATTTGTAAGATGCTTAATCAGACTTAATGATAACTTTGATTTTCATCTCTCGCCCGACGAAACGAGAAACTTAATGAAAAGTCAAGCAAACTCAGTCGAATACAAATTTTAGCATTAGTATGCAAGAGTAAAGTTTTTATTCAATAAAACTTGCACTGCTTATCTTTCGTTTGTCTTTTTCGCAACAGCTATATGAGTTATTGTTACTTTCAATAGCGCTAAATAAAACAAATTAATACATTGTTGTGGTTCAAGCGGTTTGTTTATCTTTTAATTCGAATCTCTTGTTACGGAAACAATGTTTTGAAATTTGTTTTATGTATTCGAAAATTAATAAACGGACGTCATTATGATACTAACCAAATAATGTAAATGAAACCACATCAATCACGATGATTTCACTAATTTATATTTCTATGACATAAGTAACAGAACTGTTTTGTCGGTTGCACGAAATGTTCGCCTTCAAAAATGTGTTCATATTTAATAATTTCTGAAAGTATGTCATATTTCGGACGATATTCCAATTTCTGCAGACTTAAGTGAATTCGGGGCATGCAAAATGTTTCGCTTTGGCGTAATTTATAATAGAATGAGTTGTGGTCGTATGTCTGTCAACTTAGCGAGCTGGTAGTTCCGTAGTCGGCGGCATCGAGTGCCTCCTGACCTGCTACCTAATTCTATATGAATATGAAATTGTATGTAAATCTCAACCAAATGTTGCCGGGTAACTTTACAACTCCACGATACTGTATATAGAGGTAAATTGCGCTGCTCTCCCAAACAAACAGAGATATATTTGTACAATGAAGTCACTAGTAGATATTTAATTTAAGTATCTAGCTTTGAGTCCTATTGTTGTTGTCTGTCTGTTTCTTACGGCCGCAGGATAATCTCCGAAACGGATAGAGCTGTTTTTGAGACAGACGGGAATTTCACCAGCAAATAGTTGATATTATATGGAATAATTTAGGTTAAGAATAATACTTAATTGAGTAAATCAATAAAAAATAAAACCTCCGACTCTTGTCAACTCTCAAATATCTTTACCACGCACACTCATCGCACACATAGCCGCTGTCGTCGAAACCTGATTTTGTGTCGCTTCACGGCCCTTATTAATTTATTTTTATGTTATTAAGTTGTTTTGAAAGTATAACATTTAATGAATGTACCACTACCAAAGGTATTTTTTATAACTAGTCTAAATTATTGCTTCAATTTTCACTTGCATGAAAATGCCATAAACTTAAATATTATGTTAATAACATCCTACGTATAAGTAATAAAATTATTTAACATAATATGTCAGACAACTGCAATAAAATTAATTGCAAAACTCACATCGAACGTCGAACTCAAGAATTCCTGCATTTAATTTTATCTCTATAAATATGGATCATCATTCCTTGAAATCACATAACATCATTCCAAAGCAGCGTACAATGTTGAGCATTATGTCTAAACGCACAACTAGATACAGACGCAAATGGGTGTCGGAGTCTGGCAATTACAATCCATGTAAGGGGTCGGAATTCGTATAGGTAGACAGTTCATATAACGTGCAACGTGTTCGTACCGCACTAGTCTAACGAGTGCAATATCACCTAACTACGTTCAGTGGAAGCACCCCTTCTGTTTCAAACAAGAATCCATTTCACGACTACAAACTCCACAAATGTGCATTTTCTCGAGCAGAGCGCACCGCAAAGTCAAGTTTTACCACTTGCCGTAATTACCAATAAACCATGCTCTTGTAGAACGGACGGCGAGACGTCAGCGGTATTATTTATTTAGCGTTCGCCTCCGTGACACCGCGTTATTGCTGACGGTTAGGTCTGATTATCTTTAATTAAAAAGTTGTTTCAGGCGTCCTCAAAATTTCAACTTATTAAAAGAAATTGCTCGAGCCTCGCAAAGTGGTAACTCAGTTGTCGTAATTAGATTAAAAGCGGTTAGAGAGTCAACTAGAATATTGGACGGGGTTTTTGTCGGGGTGGGTTTGTTCATTTAAAAAACCGTCTCATTCTCATTGTTCCGGCGTCACAAAATGGGTTTAAACGCACAGTATTCTCAACGAATATTGACAGATATGATCACTTCTCGATTGGAGTCTAGCCAACGAACGTCTAGATTTTCTGTACGAATTGTAACTCGATACTATTTTAGCTTCCGTTTAGAATAGATATGCCATTTTGGAGTGTTGTGTCTTCCTCGTATACGACATGCGTCTACGACGTTACTATATTTATGACGGCATAGTCGTTCGATTTTTCAACGACATTGCCATTTTATTTTGAAAGTATTTAACATGTCTCCTTTACTGTATATAAGTAGGTAAGCTTCAACCTTTAAAAATCATAGAACGATAATTAGAATTAAACACAATACAAAACAAAATAGTATGAAAAGTAATTGTTTCAGTAATTATAATAATTCTAATGACTTATATTTATTTCGTACACGTCTTGAATAAAACGCAAGTAGAATTACTAGTCACGTGGTCACTTTTTTATCTGATTGGAATAGCAAACGAGCATGCAGTCCACCTGATGGTAAGTGGTCACTGCCGCCCATGGACACCTGTAACCAACTTCATATAGACCATTTTTTATCTGATAGAAGTAGCAAATGGACATTCGTAAGCAACATGAATTCTATCAGAAGTCAATCACAGATGCAATTCCGAGTACTAGGATGGTCGCCTCATATAAGTGTGCCGGCAACTACACCCTTCCATCGAAACGCAAGAAATGCTTCACGCTAGAAGTAGGTGTAGCGGTAAAACCTCCCCGGGCGAACTACACTGGTTCTACCACCTGGTGGTCAAAAGAGATCAAAACTATTTATAAGATACCAAATGTTTCATCCCACATATAAATAAATTAATTTTAAATACGTTTTCGCGAGCTATAAAATCTTTGGCCCTATATAAAATCCTTCACTAAGGCTTTGAATGGAATACGTTCGCTCTGCTAATTTTATTCGTGTCTAAAGCTAAACGAGTCTATTTTAGTTGGATTTGTTTTAAGGAAGGCAGCGGGTACGCCGATACGTTTGTAAAATTTCGGGAGCACTGAATGCAACGCCAGATGGGTACGGACGCCGCTCGCTATATGATTCCTTTTATTTATTTTAATCAAATGTGCTACTCTTTGTTGTGATGCGGTGAGGTTTGCTCTAGCGGCAGTTTTGTGTGCTCCATATTCGTCCATGAATTCCGGTGTACGAAACTGCGGGCAGATGAATGTTTTAACATTTTACATATCCGACGAATGAATTCGTTCTCGCAACGGACGTTTTTTCATTTTATTCAGTTATTTGATACGTTTATGTTTGTGTTGCTATAACGTGCTTCGATGTCCCTCGTTGGGCTCCACCGTTGGGAATTCGCAAATAAATGTTTCATAACACAGTTGCACTTTCTAAATATTTTTTGTCTATTCGCAATACTGAAATAAATACTTGTAAAACTTTTAATTGGGAGAAGGTAAGTATGTACTAGTAGTTTTCAAGTGCACTGCAACAAATTTTGGTGCTTGGCTTGGTTTGCGACTCTAACTAGATGGTCGGTATTTCGTAGCAGATTCGCTACAACTACAAATTTTCGTGTTCGTGTCGTGAAAATATTGCATCTAAATTGTGACTATTTTATGATTTACTGATATTTGTGCTGTAATGCAGTAAGTGTATGATTTATTCAAACCTAGGAATTTTTGAATATTAGGTACTCGTTGTAAATTTGAAGGACCAGTGTAGTTTGACCGGGGAAGTTCCACCGCCATACCTATTTCTACCGTGAAACATTTCTTGCATTTCGATGGAAGGGTATGGTTGCTGGCACACTTTTACATGAGGCGACCATTATAGTCCTCGGGAGTAGCAACGCATCTGCAATTAACTTCAGATGGAACCCACGTGCTGTATGAAGTAGCTTACAGGTGTCCATGGGCGGCAGTGACCACTTACCATCAGGTGGACTGCATGCTCATTTGCTACTTCAGTCAGATAAAAAAAATGCCTAGACTACGTAGAGGGATATTAAAAGTCTTGCAGGTCGTGTTTCTTTTATCTAATTGATTGAGCGGTCCTTTGTGAGGGGCTGTGCGTGAGCTCTGCGGTCCGATTGTGCAGAGCAATCAATGGTTATGAGTCGAGAGCATCTGCACGGCCGGGGGTGCGAGGGGTCGAGGGTCGGGGGTCGGGATGAGGCACGGGGGCTGGGGGACAGTAATCATTTAAAAATGGCGCGCATTCACTGTAAAACGCATATCTGCGATTGCCGCTTACGTCCTACAATCAGATCGTCCTCTCTCGTATCGACTTTTTCCACTTCGTTTATTGCGCCCGGTTCGGGAATAGTTTTTGTTTCTACCGTACTAATCAACGCCTGTACGTGGCCATCCGAGTGAGATTTTCCATTTTGCGATTCTCAATAAAATGTTTCGCGTGTCGATACCCACACGCGTATCGCAAATTGGTCGGAATTGATTTTTATTAGCCCTATAAATTTCGGTCTATTCACCAAAACTGATCCCTAAAGTTATGTGGTAGAATCAATTAATGATGCCATTTGAATAATGAGTGATAGGTATGTATTTATTCTAATAGGAATACCTACATACGTCCTTAAATAAAGATAATTTTATGTATTAAATGAATCTGAAAGCATGAAATCTTTATATTTTATTGAAATCGAAAACCACAGAGTGCACATGTAGTTAAGTAAAAAAAGAACAGAAAAATAAAATATTTAATAACAATTTCGTATCGCAGTGCTTCAATGGCGTTCAACAAAGTAATTTCGCCAGATGAATTCAAAAAACATAAATTGGTTAAATTTTTAAAGTTACTGTGTTTTTTACTTTAACAATAACATTGACATTACTTTCAATCTTTATGGTTCAAATATATGCTGTAAATCCGTTTGAAATTTGTTTCAATCGTATAGATCTACTTGAACTTGTACAAAAATGTAAAGAATTTAATGTCGCATTCTGACTTAGCCGAGCAGTGATAGCCTAATGGTTGACACTTGCCCTCTTGATCGGGAGGTCCGAGGTTCAAACCCAGGCATGCACCAATGATTTACGTGCGTATTAGAAATTAATTATCACGGATTTTCGGTGAAGGAAAACATCGTGAGGAAACCTACACACCCGAGAGTTCTTTAAAAAAAAAGTTCTCGGAGGTGTGTGAAGTCCACCAATTCGCACTTGGCCAGCGCTGTGGACTTATGGCCTAAAACTCTCTCATTCTGAGTGAAGACCCCAGCAGTGGGACAATAATGGGTTGACGAGATTCCGCTTAGCCCTCTACTTTTGACTTCGGTGGCATCACCACTTAAACGTTTTTGTATCCCGGTTTGAAGTGTTTGGTAAGAAAAATAGACTAAAACGAGGCGTGACAATTTAAATTTTCAACGTAGCAATGCTCCTGTAGCCTAATTTAGGTATATCTAGGGTTGATAACAAACCTCTATGGGCTGCAGTGCCAACGTATCTCTCGAATATTATAAGGCAAAAAGATTTTTTAAAGAATTCAAAAACCACCGTAAGTACCCGTTAATTATTAAAATATTATAAGCTCGTTCAATATAAAACCTACAAGGATTTTCATACATAAGGTCCCATGAAAATCTACATAATCAAATATAAAAATTCTTTCATTTAAACAAAACTAAAAGTCACCGCAAACGAAGTCGCGGGCATTAATTAATATCAATCAAATAATTACGGAGATTTGCTCCCCCTCGACGACAATTCCGCTCATTCTGCGAATGATTCCGTCGGCAGTTGTGGCTATGCGGTGCAAATATCGATTTACATGCCACTGTATAATTCAAAGGTTGAATAATGTATTACCTTTCATTAGCACATCGGCCAGTCCCGAAGCGTATTTGCACATAAATTCGTAACCCACACCCTGAAGGAAGCCTTACGTGTGAACGATTATCTTTTATATAGTTAATAGAGTCGCTACGTCGTGTGTTCAATTTAAATATATTTTTAAGTGGTCAATTGTAAAACTAATTTAAATAAGTATCTACATATTGTTTGGATTATAGTTGTCGTGGGCAACATATACTAAAAATGGTGTTTCAAGGAAAAGTTAGAAAGTAAAACTATATGTCGTCACAATTAATAAAATACGCCATGTAATAAATAGGTGCCTGTCAGCGAAGGATATAATTACCTGTCACATGGTTGTAAAATGTCAGCTGGTAAGAGGGTATCATAATAAATAGTGAGGGTGACTATAATTATGAACATACCTGCTGATATAGTGACTTCGCTCTACCTCGTTAATATAAAACGAATGGTGGCGGCCGTTAGCTCAATCTTTCTTATGTTATAAATCATGGAAATATTCAATAGTTACGGTAACTGGGAATATCTAGATTTAAAAACTAAAACTTCATTAATTGGCTGTAGCTTACATTTGATTCACTAAAGCCTTAATAGAAAAGAATGAAAGTGAAACTAAACCCGGTTCACGAATTAAAAATTGATTATCACTGCTTTACGATTAAGGAAAACATCGCAAGGAAACCTACACACCTGAGAGTTCATCAAAAAAATGTTTTCAGAGGTATATAAAGTCTACCGATCTACAATTGGCCAGCGCGGTGGACTATGGTCTAATACTTTCTCATTCTAAAGACCCGTGCCCAGCAGTGGGACAATAAGGATTGACGAAACACAACCAACATATCTTCAAATTTTGAGCCTATATGATTACTGAATTACGCCCGGAGATATCACCAAAACCTCTCTTAAGAGAATTATTACTGTTCTACGCTCATCTTTATATAATTACATTAACTTCGAAAACCGCTGGCAATATATTTCACATTGTTTCTAGAGATAATCTGCATACGATCCAAGTTGGCGAGGCCTAGTTTAGTTACGTTTCTCTTTGTATAGACAAACGCAAGGGTAACTTTGGCAAATCTATATCCCTATTCCAAACAAAGGTAACAAAGCGGTACGACGTTACAAGATTAGTTACACGCACCGTGGAACTCAGAATTGCTAACCGAGTTTCGATCCCGGGGGAAAATATCGCCGACACTAACGAAGTCCAATAATTACGAGTTAGCACACGCGTGTATTACCACAAATGGCACACCATCATTTAACCAGCCACTAGCGGTTAAATTATAATACACCATCAACAATCCATCAACGATTATAATCCACATCTTCAATCGACCGCAAAAATCGGTTGATTAACGCGAAAATACAAAGGGAATTAGGCTGATCAATGTATTTACCGAGTCGTTTTAGTTTTAATTAAGCTACATGAGGCAGTTAAGCTGGACCGCAGTAAAATCGAACGCAGCGCGTGCGACGTGTTAATAAGCCCGCGCGAATTTAACTCCGAGCGTGGACCGTAAATGGGAATCGTCAATAAATCGGGCATTATAATAAACATTAACGTTATTGTTTCCCGTTAAACGTCCTCGCCGCCCGCTCCCTCAGGTGTGGCCGCAGCAATGCGTTTGGAATTTCAACTACTTCAATTATTGAGTGTCTATCAAAACCGAACCCTTTGGGTTTCTCAAGGGGGTGGATCGTCCATTTTACCGGTGATAATGCCGCGTGGCACGCCAAGGATACATACAAATATACCATTGTATCCTTTCCACTTTCCGTTTTTTGGGGTAGATACGGAATTTAATTTAAACAGCCCGAAATCTTTACGGACCGTGAAGTCGCAATACGATAAATTTCGAATCTACTCTGTTATTAATCGACCGAATTATTCCCCAATGAAAGGTTCAGAGCTTTGTACCTACTTTCATATTTATTAGGAATAATAGCCATTCAAATGTATATTGTAATTTATTTATACAAAACAATTTTTAAGGAAATTTCCCGTAAATTATGTTAAATTTACGTTAAATGTGTTAATTTGGGTAGAAAATTCTTTCTTAAATATCCCTCGCTCATTTCAGCTTCAAGAATTATATCTTTAATTATGATATTTTCAGTGGGACGTCACCAGACATTAGTCTCGTATACAAAAACCAACCGACAAAAATAAATAGAATTTGTAACAGGAAAAAAATAATGCCTACGAAAATCGCGTTCAAATAAGTAAGTAACATGTCTCACGTTGTCCTAAATAGGCTTGCAATAATGCGAAATGGAGGCGAACGATGTCATGACTGCTCCGTGATTATTAGACGTCTGACAACGAGGGATACGTAATCAAATTGAGTCTCTGCATAATTCGCACCGGCGGACGCATAGCATGTTACTGAGGTAATAGCTATTACGCTATTAAACGTACGAGTAGTAAAATATTATGTAAAAGATGGATTTTATAGTTTAATTATTGTCTTCTCCAAATAATTAATGCCAGGACTGTCCTAGGCTTTCCATAACATGTTACCAGATGTTAGTTTCGTATACCAAAACCAACCAACCTAAGTACAATTTGTAACGGGAAAAAAGTAATGCCTACGAAAATCACTTTCAAATAACTAAGTAATATGCCTCACGTTGTCCTAAGTAGGCTTGCAATAATGCGAAATGTAGGTGATTGATGTCATGACTACTTCGTGATTATTACACGTCTAACAACGAGGGATACGTAATCAAATTGAGTCTCTGCATAATTCGCACCGGCGGACGCATCGCATGATATTGAGGTAATAGCCATTACGCTATTACACACACGAGTAGTAAAATCACTAGATAGTAAAAAACAAAGTAGCTTCCTGTTGTCTGTCCCCGTATATGCTTAGATTTTTAAAACTACGCTACGGATTTTAATGCAGGTTTTCTTCATAGATAGAGTGATTCAAGAAGAAGGTTTTTTTAATATAATACTTGCGTAATATAGTGGTGTGGCACTGATAATTCTAGATTGTTGACTTTTGGGTGCAACGAAGTTCGCTGGGTCAACTAGTAATGATACAATTTATGGCTTATTTATAGCCTGCTCTAAATTTAGTTAACGCTATTACTAGCAATACTAGTAATATGGCCTTCCACTCTTTAATAAAAGCATAAGCGTTTAATTTACGCATTCTCTAATAAGCTATTTTAGAAATAAAACGAAAGCCAAAAAAGTAAAAGACGCCAAACCAACCAGAACATTCTTAAAGAAAATGTAATAATTTTCAAATAGCAATTATCTCATTCGAATGCGTCTTAAACAGTCTTGCACTGATACGATACGGAAGCGGACGAAGGACGACGGACGTCACGACTGTTCACTGAACATTAGACATCTGGACAACTAAGGGTGTAATCAAATTGGGTCTCTGTGTACGTACACGCAGCGGCCCACGCGCCGCATGGCATTGAGGTAATGGGTTGTTACAATATTAGAGATCCCAGATAAATAAGTAAAATAGATGTCAAATTTAATTTAATGGTTCGTTTCTAACTTGCTTCATTTTTTAAGTAAGACCAAGATTGTTAGTCATACACATAATCTACGCATTTACTCAATACCATGCGCGCTTTACAATTTAAAACGTTTTAGAAGAAGGCATCCTTATTCCGCAAAATTGTTGAAAAATATAAAAAATAATTAACTTTATGAAGCATGAAAGCACAGCCGGAAGAAAAAAAAGATTGGTATAGAAAATGTAAACGCTCTAAAAATCGACTTCAAATAGCACCTAACAATTATGATGGCGTACTAAATGGTCTTGCAATGATGCAATACGGAAACGGACATCGGACGAAGGACGTCACGACCGTTCGCTGATCATTAGACTCCCGACAACTAGCGGCATAATCAAATTGAGTCTCTGCATATGTAATTCGCACCGGCCTACGCGTCACATAGTATTGAGAGAAAATGAACTCCAAATAGCATTATACACTTCTGAGGACGTCCTAAATAGTCTTGCCACATAATGATGCATTACGTAAACGGACATCGGACGACGGACGTCACGACTGTTCGCTGATCATTAGACGCCCGACAACTAGGGACGTAATCAAATTGAGTCTCTGCATATGTAATCCGTACCAGTTAACGCGCATAGTATTGAGATAATAATGAGTTAATAGGTCCTAACACTATAAGAGATACAAGGATAAGTATGTAATATATATATTAAATCTCATTTTATGGTTATTTTCAAGCTTACTTCAACTTTTAGGTAACACCAAGAACAAATATCTTATCGCTCTTTAGCTAATTACGGTAGCGCATAATCAGCTGAATGCTATGCTTGGTATATGTAATATGGTACTGAGCGAATTTTCAAATTTACACTTAATACCACAACAACATTATGTCATAAATGTTAAAAATATAACAGTAACAAACTTTTTTTAAAATAAAAACAAAGCCGCAATAAAGTACAGCCGCAAAACGAAGCCGCTAACACTAAAAATCGACATCAAATAGCATTATACTTTTGTCTTATAAAGTTAAATAGCATTAAACTTTTGTATTGCTATAGTGCAATACGGAAACGGACATCGGACGACAGACGTCACGACCGTTCGCTGATCATTAGACGCCGGACAACTAGGGGCGTAATCAAGTTGAGTCTCCGCATATGTAATTCGCACCAGCCAATGCGCATATTATTGAGATTATAATGAGTTAATAGGTCCTTAAACTATAAGAGATACAAGGATAAGCATGTAATACATACATTATGTCTCATTTTATGGTTATTTTCAAGTTTGCTCCAACTTTAAGGTAACTCAAGTTCAAAAATCGTATCGCTCTTTAGCTAATTAACGCATAATCAGCTTAATGCTATGCTTGTTATATGTAACATGGTACGAATTTTCAAATTTAAATCACTTAATATCACAAAAACATCATAAATGTTAAAAATATCATAATAAAATAAACTTTTTGAAGAATGAAATAAAGCCGCAATAAAGACCAGTCGCAAAACGAAGCCGCAAACACTAAAAATCGACATCAAATAGTATTAAACTTTTGTATTGCTATAGTGCAATACGGAAACGGACATCGGACGACGGACGTCACGACCGTTCGCTGATCATTAGACGCCGGACAACTAGGGGCGTAATCAAATTGAGTCTCCGCATATGTAATTCGCACCGGCCTACGCGTCGCATGGTATTGAGCTAATGGTCGTATCACCATTAACATGGAGTCTAGGGCGGAATACATTTACGTAGAGATGAAGCTTATTCTTCAAGGTAAAGGCATCTCATACTTTTTGTTTTTACCAATAAATATTTATTCCCTTTTTTGTTTTATTATATTCTTATTTAAAATGCCGTACTCATTTGAACTGCATATTTTTTTCCCATCAGTAATAAATATTTTATTTTAATTCGTGTGTGCATGTTAATGATTAACTAATCTACTATTTCTTAAACGTGGGAGTTAAATAAAATAAAGAATTAGTAAAAATAAAAATACCCAAAAGTATTCAAGCATTTCAAGATTTATCGAATACCAAAGACAGGTTGGCAAAGAAAAAACTTACAGAAGTTTAAGTTTCTAAATTAAGTAGCTTACACACACATCACGTTGTCGCTAATCTCGACTTTTAGCGCAATCTCGTACGTTTTCAACGAGAAAACAATACAGCCACCTTTCAAAAGCAACAAAGAGGAAATAACAAAGGCACCAGTCGAATCGGTGCATGAGGCAGTAAAGCCCTTGTCTTATTACCTGCGAATAAAACTTTACGTCGATGGAATACAAATTTTCACTGAAAATAACGCACTTTATTGAACTACTAAATATATGCTAACTTAATTTAATTCTAACATCCTTATTACATACAAAATTGTATTGCTACGAAAAACACTAAAATAAAGTGTAGATAAACTGCAACGACACAGTAAAATAATGTGCTCCGATTTACTGATTACTTTTAACATGTATTCGTCTGAACACTTAGAAAAATTGCATTTCAGTACGTAATTCTTTAGTCGATTCGCCATTCATTACTCTAATGAGGTGAAACAGATCCCTTATCGTGTCCGGCAAAGACACATGTGCCTGTTAGTGACCGGTAAAAGCGAGCATTACAGAGAAAAAATCTGCAATACAATTCAACTAAGCAATGCACCATTACGGTACAAAGGAAATGACGCCAGTTTCAAGTAAATGTCTAATGACTTTTTGTACGATTTAATTCAGTATTTTATGCCCTATACATTTCAAAGCTCGCTTATCGTAATTCTTTTATGGAAGTAAGTTAGCTATATACTCGTAGTATGGTATTAAGTAGTCACCGAGCCCACGTATTTATGAAACGGGCATGCAGTCCAGTTTTTATTTCGTTATTTGTTTTATTACGAAAAAATTAAACGGCCTTTCCATTAAGGTAATCACCGTCGCGATTCTTTTTCTATTTACTATGCGAATAGAAGCCTAAATCGATTTTAATTTGTTTTTTTTTTTTTACATAGCAGACATAAAAAGAGTAAAGACACAATTTTTCGTGCATGCATGCATATTTATTTTATGTGTGACAAAAGGTTTACACATTTGGATGCACCAACACTAAACAGAGTTACCCGCTGGAATTCCAGCGACTTTTTTGTTTTTTATGATTGACAGCACACGAGCCGTGTTCGGTCGCGCGTTCATGCCCAGCGGGCCGTGATCTACCGCTAAGAGACCTACTCGTACATTCGACCTACCTGCAGGACGGTCTGCCCATTGTCACGTTGCATAACACCTATCTCTCAACTCTCAATACCTCCCGTTTACGACACACTGAATGGACGTGCCATTCACGAGAGTCATCCACACGAAAAGGCGACTCGCATGGAAATAGCCCTGCACTTAATACTTACACATGTGTAATTAAGAAAATGAAAGCGACGCTTTTCGACTCCGAATGTAAAGAAAAAATGTGTTCATCTCGTTAAAACTTTCGTCTACAAATATAAAATTCAATTTCTGAATGAGCACGAAAAATCTTCTACCTTGTTTTTCGCGTTCATTTTGCATCAACCGACGTAGAATCCTAATTATCTTTCCCAGTTAAGCTTAAGTGAATTATTCCGGCCGCCCACTGTAGCGCACAAACAAAACGGGGAGTTCACAACCTCAGTCGAAAATACTAAAACATTAAAGAGAATTCCGGACACACGTATAATATTTGCTAAGCAGCATGTTCTGGCCGCATAAGCCAGCTATCTTGGGGTAGCGAAGGGTCAGTTCTATTACCGACGAGGTGCGATAGATTTACGCTACATGATACAATCATTTTCTGTCATCTCATGCAATGAAATTTCTGTTTTATTCCAAATCACATTGAAATTGATCGGGAATATAACAATTAAATTATACATTAAATATATATATTAATAACCTAAGTAGCATATATCTATCTCAATATTATCTTAAATAATAAAAATTAACAAAACTTATAAAAATCCCTCTATTTTGCTCATGTTCTTTAGAATTGATGTTACCCATACAAAAATATCCCTTTAAGTTTTATTTCAGTTATATTTTATCATATTTAACCCAAAATGATTCTAACACTCAATACTACTTTTGACAAGTGGTTAACCGAAAATTATTTGTACAATTCCATAGTTTATCGCTGTTCGTCCGTAGTGGACTACATTACTAGGCTGCGTTTAGCCGGCTCAACTTTTAATAACGCCCGCAAAATCGCCTAATTAATCTGATTACGGACGGACCCGCACGGGCCAACCTCGGCACTAATGCTTACTTCTGAACATTAAACAAACTTATTTGAACCATGCACTACCTTAGGATTACTCTAACGGCAACAGTCTCCAGATAAGTAAACCCTCTAAGTACTGGACTTGAGATGGGTTTTTTCGGTTGGTTAAACATAAAATACATATTTAATTGAGTAGGCTCCACATGGCCCATTTGAAGCTCTTAAGTGTTACTTTAGGTTTCTAAATTAATATGTATCTTCTGTCTGATGATCTTCTTTTAATTGGTGGTCATCCTAACATTATTTCTTTTGAGTATTCCTTTCCATAGAAAGATTTTTGATCAATAAGACATTAAATAATTTATCCATCCTGATGCTCGTAGACTTTCGTATAAAAAATCTGAATTTATCATAAAATTTGACATATACTTGTAAGTGCTACATATACTCTACACATGTGTCAGTCTCGTGAAAAAATCGCTACCATGTTTCGATTTAGGTCATGATATCCAATATAACAATGGCCCTTTAGCAAAAGTAAAAAGCATCAGGTTTTTTTAAATGGACCCTAAGGAAACTATCAATATGAGGATAATTATACGGATGTCGTTAAAGCCGTAAAAGGCGAGCATATCAGATATCCGAACCGCTTGTGTGTTTGTGCGTCCCCTGTAAGTGTAATTATGTGACCCGGAGATCGCTCCTTGAACAACGTCCACACGATGAATGAACGCCACGACTAATGGAGATCTTATCTGTCCTGAGATGGAGTAAGGTGGCCTTACCAGTATAAACTTGGTTATGTATAATACGGAGACTTATCTTGGCCGAATAGGACAGCCGACCAGGTCATAAATAAGGCCCGGCTTTGATTTCTGAAGGTGACCCCCGCTTTATACGTTTCTTAGGGTCAGAGATCGTGCGATCCCTTTTAATAGTTTCTAAGGAAATCTCGCTTAATTCGCATAATGAACATGCGATTCTTGGTTTAATACCGGCCCGAATTATGGCCGTATATAAATGCTTTATTATGTATCGTTGGACCATTTAGTGGGACTCATAGAAAATTTGTGTTCTGTGCGTGTTCATTTCTTAAGGGTTAATTCGCTAATGGCCCTTGTTGATTCCTTGGCTTTCATCATTTTAGAACATTTCTTTGAGACAAGAAAAGTATATCTTTTAACAGTATTTTTGAATAACTACTGAATAAATATAAATATGCCGACAGCCGTGGAAGGCATTGAAATAAGAATGAAATTCAAGTTACAACCGAACACACAGACAAACAAATGCGTTATTATATGAAGAGGAAAGGGATGAATTCTCGCTAATCCGTTTTCTCAAGAAATTAAATATTTAAGGCGGCAATTTGTGGCGCTTCCGTTTTACGTGGGGTGGTACAAAGAAGACGACTATTTGTTGAAAGTAATTTTTGAAATTATATTGTTACTTCGCCTTTGGATCTTTTGATAATTATCTCTGCTCTGTTTTAACAAGCACTTATTTTGAGTAGGAAATTAAGCCCCGCGTTACATTAAATCGTTCTCGATAAAGAGACACTCACTTAATTGTGAACGTCCAATCATCTTGATAGTCTTTCGACGTAATCGTTATGTATATTACGATTAAAAGTCCTAGAAAAATTTTTGTCCTTAATAAGATGCTACCAATTCGCACTTGGCCAGCACAGTGGACTATGGCCTAAAATTATCTCATTCTAAGAGAAGACCCGTATCCAGTAGTGGGACAATAATGGGTTGACAAGAAATAAGATGCTCTAATATTTTAAATGTTATTTAACTGAAATATTGAAAAGTTAGTTAACTATCAGTACGAAGGTGGTAGAACCAGTGTAGTTCGACCGGGGAAGTACCACCGCCACACCTATTTCTAACGTGAAGCATTTCTTGCGTTTCGATAGAAGGGTGTGGTTGCCGGCATACTTTCACATGAGGCGACCATCATAGTCCTCGGGAGTGGCAACGCATCTGTGTTTGACTTCAGATAGAACCCATGTTCTGTATGAAGTTGATTACAGATGTCATTGAGCGGCAGCGACCACTTACCATCAGGTGGACTGCATGCTCGTTTGCTACTTCAGTAAAAATAAAAAAAAAAAAGTAATTGTGTAAACCATAAATAAACGCTGAATGGTCCTGATATTATAGCACATTGAAAATTTAAAGCACTCTCGTAGTTCACGTCACATAAACCAAAGTACGAGTAGACTCGATAAAAGGTAAAGCCTATTGGTGGAACGATCAGGAGGGCTAAAATACAGGAGGCTGACAGCGAGAGGCAGGCAGTCTGAGCGACACGAGTGCGACATTTCAATTTGAGTATATATTATTCATGGTAATGCGTTAAAAGCGCGGCATACAACTTGCTTCTCGAGCGGGAAGCGAGTAATCGCCGCGCACGTACGGACTTCAGATACGAACGTTTTATCCACAGGTGCGTTTATTTAAATATGGTTACCGCATCGTTACGACAATCTTACTTGATTTTATGGACTAAAATACATTATGGATTAATTTTATGACGATTACTTTAAAATATATAGTCGTCCTCTTACTTCTTTAATAAGGATTAATGGTCAAATTGCAGGTGGTAGAACCAATGTAGTCCGACCGGGGATGTACCACCGCCACACCTATTTCTAGCGTGAAACAACTTTTTGCGTTACGATGGAAAGGTGTGGTTGCCGGCCCACTTTTATATGAGGGTGTGGAGTGGCAAAGCATTTATGATTGACTTCAGATAGAACCCATGTTCTGTTTGAAGTCGCTTATAGGTGTCCATGTGACCAGTGACCATCAGGTTGACTGCATGCTTGTTTGCTACTTCGATCAGATAAAAAAATGCAGTATAAATGATAATTACCGAAATGGTTCTACTATAACTTTCTGCAGATATATCCAAAAATATTGAATTCATAATTTTATATAGGTATTTCACGAGAATACTATTTAGAGAAAATAGAACAGCGCCTTAGTAAGAATTTATCACGTTTTTTTTTTCCAATACATTGCACATATACATAGCACGTTTGTTTATTATTTACACCTTATATTCATAAAAAAACTAGCAAGGTACAAAATGACACCTACGTGCACGCACCCTTTTCGCGTCCGTATA
This sequence comes from Spicauda simplicius, assembly GCA_949699795.1. Classification (NCBI taxonomy): domain Eukaryota; kingdom Metazoa; phylum Arthropoda; class Insecta; order Lepidoptera; family Hesperiidae; genus Spicauda; species Spicauda simplicius. The sequence goes on along the minus strand of OX453063.1, from coordinate 7,394,306 downwards.
TTCAATGTTGTGCTTTAAAATTGTCGTTTCGCGCCATTTGCAGCGCCGCGCCCGGCCCGATGTGCTTCGCTTATAAAGTAACACTACGAAATGTGGGATTCGTTTTTATTTATCGTCCTCTATACAAAATCGACGCTTTTTACCTATCAGCGGACGGAAATTCGTGTTGCAAATAACACGCGTTCCATTGAAAGTACACAGATATCTATCAATGTGCTTGGTGTTTTCGAATAATGTAATTGCTTTCAAATTAACTTTTGTCATAAAATTGTCACGTGCCAATGTTTTAGCTGCATAACTCAGTTGCGAATTTGTAGTTATGTTTATAGAAGGTGGCTAACTGTTTGATATACCCAGAGATCAACGCACAGCCTTAACCGCTGAATCTTGAAAATTTAGAAATAAAATATATCAACTGAAAAATATCAACGCCAAAAAACAGCTGGACTAACTACCTACTTGATAAATTGCGAGTAGGTTTCTTATGATAACGTAAGAAAGTCTGTGAATTATTGGTTAACATCAGAAAAAAATAAATTCGAACTTTTAGTTACCAAAAAAAAATAATGTATTGTGTAAAATCGATCTTGAATTTTTGAACCCTTTGATATCAAATAGGAATTGAAACTTAATTCAATTTAAAACATTTCCTTACAATGACATTTTTGAAATTTTAAATGTTTTATTTCTTAAAAAAAAATACTATTTTATTCGCGTACGACGTCGCTGGTAAGTATATGTATATTGAATTTGTTTAAATATTGAATAGTAAAAAAATAACAGCGTCAATTACTTACGTTAAATGATTCAAGAAATTTTAAGTAAATACTATTCATTCGCTGTTGCAATGTCTGATAATTAAATCAAGAAGTAAACAGAATGAGAAATAAAATCGTATTATTTTATTTGTTACAGTATAGTTAGCTTTATTTATCCAGTTCATTGTATGAATCCATGCTTTGTGAATAAACTTCCGTAAATAGCCAATGTTTTCTGCACGGAAACTACGTATATTCTGTGCGATAGAACCAACTTTTATTATTATTTTTTCTCTGTCGTTCTGATGGTATCGTTTTATACTTAAAACAATGCTTCAGTTTACAGAAAGGAATAAGTTATGAATTTACCTGAATTATGAATGACACGCAAAATAAAAAAATACATACTGATATTTTGCAATAAAAATGTAGTTAATAATAATAACAGTATATACTCGTATATACGTATATACTCATATTATCGGTGATTGAATAATATAAGAAAATGGGTTTTATTATATATTTTAAATTGACGTGTAGCGCTTAACGTTATCAGTGAGTGGGCAGTGAAGCGTTAAGGCTAGTTAGGGATGTCCAATTCGCAATTTCTTATACTTAAACAATTAATATCGTATTTAATAAAACATTGCAAAAAGATAGGTTGACAAATCTATATATTTTTAAATCAGTGACTGAAATTGTGGGTTTATATAAACCAAAATACTGCAAATACTTGTTCTAAATTAAATGGTTACGAAAACCAAAAAATGTTACGGATATTAGTTATTTTTGTAATCCATAAAATAATGAGAGGGCTTTTTGATGTTGTTATAACAATGAAACAAACAGGCATGCAATCTGGCTAAAATAGACATGGACTTAGACAATTTTAACTAACGCAAGTTCTGTCTGAAGTCAATCACAGTTGGGTTGCCGATTCTGAGGACTAATATAATCGGCTCATAGCAAAAACACGCTTCCATTAAAACGCAACAATTCCTTCATATTAAAAAAATGCAGTGCACCTACTTGTTCTACTACCTTTCAAATATTTTTTTTTATTTTGCCATATTGCAACTACTTTAAAAATCGCGATTCATTGAAGATGATCTGTAACTCCAAACACAAACTTAACGACTAATTGACATGATTAGTCCACAATACAGTGGAAATATTCGGTACATCCCTAGTATCGAAGGTCGAACTCCACTTGCGGCTAGCATCTATTATTCATCGTTGAAGACACGGGAACGAAATTTGTGTAAGTGCGTTGTGATCCAGCCAATCTCGCCATCTTTATTTCATTCGCAATAAATGGATTACTTACTTCAATGCTTGTTGCGTTCAATTTTTTGAGACTAGCAGTAGATATGGGACAAATGAGTAGTTTTTTTTTTAATACTGTGTACTTTATGTGATACTGGAACTTCAGTTCAGTGTAAAAATATCTATGGATTTTGACGTGATAATGTGTTATAATTTGATGAAGCCGGCTGCACGCTCCAAAAACATGACTCATTCGGCGTTACCTCGTTCTAAGGCGTTCCATTTAAGGCTTGAAGTGCAAGCGAGATCGCGGAACAAGCGATAAAGAGGCATAATCGGCATTGGCAGATAAATACGCATAAATACAATTATGTGAAAAAATTTACATGTAAGTATTTATGCTTACAAATAAATGTAACTTGATCAATTTCGTTGTGATTTCCACTGACCTCCCACTCTGTACCCATACAAAATATGTATCAAACAAATAAAATAGAAATTTTCTTTGAAAAAATGCAACCATTCCATCAGTATTTTTTATGGCGTTGTCACCTTCAACTATTGTCAGTAAACCGTGTTTACAGATGATCGATGTTTTTTCATATAACTTAGATACGAAATTTATGTTGATTAACCTGTACATTGTAAGAAACACGGTATATTTTAGTTACCAATAAGAGTATCTGCTTACTGCAATTTGACTGTACTTCAAAGCTCATGTTTCTAACCGACACACGACACACACCAAACGCCTTAAATAAGATACATTTAATGTTTGTACCCGATCAATTAACTACGGTATTAGGCATACGCGTCTCAACAATTAGTAATAGTATGGTAAAAGCACCGTTAATCCTTTCAAATGGGCCGATGTTTGCGGAGCAGCCACGGGCGTGCGCACGCATGCTGTGATGAATGACGTGCGATGTTTCACGCCACCCTGAGCATTGTTTTGCGTATTAATCAAGTTTATTCTCTCATAAGACCGTCTCGACTTGCAGGTGTTGGATTTATGAGGGCGTCGATGGATGAGAAAATTATGGGTCTGTTCTGCTTATGCTCAGACTGCGGAAATGTCCTTTGGTATGTCAATACCAAACGTCAGCGCGATAAAGATGAATCGCCAATAGTACTTCCAATAGCGTTTACGACACGATTTTCGGTTTTTAAGAAAATTGGGAGAGTTTTTCATTGAGCAGTAAAACGGATCACTAGTTACTTCGTGCGACATCGAAGGTGTTGATTAAAGACATTAAATGTCCTTAAAGATTAAAAAATTAATAATCCCGTTCTAGTAAGTGAGTGTCTCAATCGTAAAATAAACCTTTTGTCAAAATAAATTAAGTGGTTTAGAGAGTGCGATAAATGCGAGAAATGAGTATCCTTTCGCTTTAATTTACATATATAGACGACCTACTATATCAAAATAGAATAAGATAACTGAAACTAGCTAACCAATAATTAATTTACTATAGTGTTAAAATGTCAAGCATGACTCTACTTAATTTAATACCTCAAAGACCACACCGCCGGTTGGTTGCCGGTACACTTTTATATGAGGTGACCATCGTAGTCCTCGGGAGTAGCAACGCATCTGTAATTGACTTCAGATAGAACCCATGTTCTATTTGAAGTTGCTCATTGATGTCCGTGGGCGGCAGTGACCACTTACCATCAGATGGACTGCATGCTCGATTACTTCAATCAGATAAAAAAAACATGAAGTAAAATATAATTGTATCATTACTATTTTTATTTTACGGTTTTTAAAACTAAAGAGCATACCTATTGTAGGTATACATAAATATTGTATATTTAAAATAATATTTAAAAAATAAAAAAATATATCAAATTACATAAAAACAACATTATTAATAACAAAGGTATGCGGAACAATAATTTTGGCACTGAAAGTAAAAAAGTAGAAATTTGAAAGACACCCACCTGTGCCCGACCCACTTATTGGTGGTGCGGGCCATAAATTGCAAGTTAAAGTAATTGTTGAAACTTTGGCAACTCAAGGAAGCCATCGGACGGAATTTGTGTAATTTACTTCGAAGTTCTAAGGGACATGTCCGATGAGGAACGTATAACGAATTATTTATCGTCTATACTTATAATAAATCTGTAGAGAGGTCAATTCTGTACTTGAAATATATTTATAAAATAACTATCAGAGTGATTAGCGATCGATACTGATGCCAAAAATGCAATCAGTAAAATTTATGTCTGTCTGTCCGTCTGTCTGTCTGTCTGTATAACCGTTATAGAAACAAAAACTACTCGACGGATTTTAACGAAACTTGGTACGATTATTCTTCATACTCCTAAGCTGGTTATAGTATATTCATTTCATCATTCATCGTCATTTCATCACGCTACAATCAATAGGAGCAGAGCAGTAAAGGGAAATGTTGGGAAAACGGAAGAAGTTACTCTAATTTTTAAGCTTCCGTCGCGTGTGCAACCTTAATGGTTGACTCTCAATAATAATCCCTGTTATCCGGAAGTTAATAAATTTGAATTTTGAATTTGAAAAATATGTGTAACTCCCGATAGCTTAGTAGTAGCCGAAGCTGTCTGATAATATTTGTCTACTCTTACGTTTATAACACTCTCAGTCATCCCTAATTAAAAATGTTAATATTATTTAGGCGAAACGAAGTTCGCCGGGTCCACTAGTCATAATTATAATCAATCATAATAATGTGTGTCACTAAGCAAAATATATATACAAATAAATATATTTGTGCTTAGTGACACATATAAAGTAGGTATAGTCATGAGTTATATTCATTTTCTATGAACTAAATTTCTCACTAATGTTGATTCGAGAAAGTTTATACATACTTTTTGAAAAGAAAAAAACGTGAGGTAAATGTATGCCTGAATTGAAATATCTGAAATCTTGCTTGGCGTACCGTGGGCTAATAGTCATTTTTCTTCATCTCATTTTAATGTACGATTTATTGATATTCATGAAATACAAAATTCTTGTGACAATTACGCATTATACTTATATTTCTGATCTTGACTTATCCGTTCTGGGAATTACCGAAGGAATTATTATTTCGTAAAAGGTTCCTAAAGTGTACACGCGTTGAAAATACCTTAGAAACTTTACTCAAAAAAACAACATAAACATTTACTCAAAAAAAAATGTTATTTATTCTATATATTAATTTTGTTTGTCGTTCGTCGCTTTTCTGTAGGACAAGTCGGCGAAACTTGCAATTTATCAGCCGATAGGCGCACCTCGCTCGGAAAATGGGTCGTATCGTTACTTTGAATCGGCCGTTTCGCTAAATAAAGATTTATGCATCTTCGAACTAAGAATTAGTTATTGTATTGTAACAAAATTCTTACCTAATCAGTATTTAAAATAAACAGATTAGTATATATTCGTTACGGTACCTCAAAGTGTGAATATAAAATTGTGAGGAGCTTTGCACTAGTTCTGACTGTCGTAAAGCTACTATATCTTCACGAAAAAATGTGTTGTGATATTCTTTCATAGCGAAAAATTTGAATATTATACAAAATAAATACTAAATCACATTTTGTAGACGACTAAACATTATTAAATAGTTGATTTAAATATTCTAAGGATTAAGATACGAATGTAAATATACCACCTGTACCTTTTATAAATTTCCTTGTTGGCATCCTCTCTTTATATACATATATTTCTTCACCAACATTTTAAGTGATCTAAGAAAAGACACACTGCAGATCGATTACCTAAAGGAACCCTCTTCTTACTTCATTTTGATATACTCGTATTTATTAGCCTGTTATTGAAACTCGTAACTACATCAGATTCCGAATATTACGAGTAAGATTTCCCGCAAGCGAACCGACGCTAGAAAATAAAAACACATAATAAAAACATTAACCTAAGTATCTGGTTGGTTTTGTGCGTATATAACGGTATCTCGCAAAAAGGCGGGTTTTGATTGACGCCCGCAATCGGCTTAATGTAACCTCGAGGCAAGTTTTGCGGCACACAAACGACTGGTTAAATTCAAAGGTCGACGCAAAGCGACGCAATCTCTCACGCGTCACGCAGAAGGAGCTTTCCATATAATTCATTTCCCTATTCATATTTGTCTTAGAAGTTGATTCCAGTACGCGAACTTCCATGCAAAAAACCAAAAAGGATGTAAAATGACATGATATTTTACTGCTCGAGTGTTATTGAAAAAGTTTCGCGATAATATATTTCCCTCTCACTTTGCCATTCATACAAATTGAATCGAGTCCCTATCCGAGTATATAGGGAGAACTATGCTAGGCGTATAGTTTCTATTCGTCGTTCAAGATTACGTGACTGGAAATAGTAAAATCGGATGATGATGTTGATAATGTAGGTCGTAATGGGCCATTGCCAATAAAACCTTATAGGTAAGCGATGGATTAAAAGGAACTGGGTCAGGGCAAGGCTCATACCTTATGAAAATAAGGCTCTTTTGGAAGACTACTCCCGTCTTACATAGACAGAATTATTATATTAACAATGTTATGGTAGCATTCCCATGCCTATCTCTACGAAATTACGGCTTACTTTAAGAAGGAAAACATTAATAAAACATTTTTTACAAAATTTCAGACGACAGCTGAACGAAACGACCAGACACACAAACTTTTAATTTCGCGCTCTCGGCTAGAACCGAGACGGTTTGAAAGCAAAGTTACATATAGGAAATGGAAGGCCTAAAAAAGTCTCAAGAAAACGTCGATGGAAGTAATCCTCAACTTCGTAATATCGCGCACTTGTTTCGAATTGAGCGAATGAATAATGATCATTATTAGAATATCGTACTTTTAGATCCATCAAAAAGTTTGTAGAGCTTGATATCGAACTGAAACAATTTTTGTAGTGAATTTCGGAGGAATTTTCAGGATAACAAGAGAGATATATTGTAAAATAAACCTTTTCATGAAAGCAAAAAATTCGTTCGTGTTCGGATTGTATTTTATTTTTATGCCTATTAGTCGCAATACAGATTATAGATTACGTGAACGAGCGGCAGTGACGTAGTCGTCCGTACAAACCGGACGCGTGCATGTTTTGTGCGCGGGTCATTTACGCCTGTCGTTACCAGCAGCAGGCGTCCGCCCCACACGACGACCTCTTCATTTTCACAGGGATTTTACTTTAATAATGCTATTCCATGCTTCGGAGGGCACGTTAGCCGTCGGTCTCAGTTGGTATCATTGGATAGCACTTGTTAAACCTCGTCGAGAGGCTTACCGGGCAACTAGAAAATACGAGTTGATCTCTATTCTTTCAATAATAAGCACCTGAGTAGGATGTATGTACGTATGATGTCACAATATCCAGATCTATGTTGTAGAAAGCCAATGTCACTGTATACGTCATGTAACATGATATGACGTTTAAATTAAAGTACATAATTGTATAATTATGTACTTTAATCATTAGGAACATTCTGAACATTAAGAACATTCTGTATTACGAAGCAGTAGGTATCTACTGTTTCGTAATACAGAATGTTCTGGGTATAATATTTGGATTTCCATTCAAGCACATATCTAAATTGTCTTTCTATGCTTCAATTACACCAAAACCATTAATTATTTTAATGTACGTTTATAAAGTATCTATAGTGTCGTATTTGTAAAATCAAAATTTTGAAGAGAAATAATTTCATCTCGATTTAAACTAACTGATAATCCCGTAAAGCAGTTTCGAAACTACTACGTTTGTGGTCCCCCGTCCCATTCCATTAGGTACCTCGTACGTACCAGATTCGATCTTCCAAAAGATACGGCCGTAGATCAATATCGTAACTTTTGCCCGCAAACTTAGTAGCCGCAGTGGTCGACCGAAAGTTTCATGTGGCTGATAATTTACATAATAGAAGACGGTAGGTCTATCTACTATCGGGGTCATCCAAACTTCTGTGGATTAGGGCTTTCACGGGCAGGGCTTATCGGATTTTGAACGAATTTCGGGATGCTTGCGATAGCAACGTCATTATGGATATCCGATTTATATGCAGATTGAAAGTGAAGTAGCTGGAATGCAGGCACGCCTCGACTGCGCAAGATGCAGCGCCACCAAACTAGAAGCTCTCCTAGCTCCAAAACTGAAGTGTCCATTGACCACGATTCAGAATTGCCTTGTTAGATTATAATTTATTAATCCTTTATCAAACTCGCAGTTGAGATCCTTGTTAAACTTTTCGCACTCGACACGACGAAGACAGACAATCTATTGTAAGGATTTAACAATTTCACCCGCCTCGTTGCATTTGAGAGGGTAATAATGAAATATCACAATGGATGTCAACTCTATTCTTGATAAGTGAAGATGAAGAGCGTCAGTAGCATAATTCGCGAAATCAACGAACAAATGAATTATTCCATTAGAGAAGTGTTTAGAACTTTGTTAATTTACATTATGGCTTTTGTTACATATTTTAAGTCATAAGTCATTCTAAATTGAATTGTAAATAATTGTTTTACATAGACCCAAAATGCTATTGTTATAAATAAATTAAGTACAGTTATATTTTTTTCTACATATTGAATAGACAGAAATATTTATCAACATAAGACATTATTCACGTAATTGGTGCAGGATAATGGAAAAATAAGCTTAATTATTCTGTAACATAACACTATTAAATATTTTTATTATTAGAAAGGAATCTAAACTATTTTGACATTGAGGAAACCTCGGATTATCGGATATAAATAGCGTACCATGTTGCAGTCCATCAAGATGTCGAGCGTTACTGCACTTTATGTCTTCTGGATCTCTCAAAATAATCTTGAAGCAGTATTGGTGGAAACATATTTGATGCCGAAAGTAAAATAGAACCTCAAATCAGCATATACCTTATGTAAACTAACGATTAGATTTGGATGCTGTAAGAATATATTTGCTACTAGTGGACCCGGCAAACTTCGTTCCGCCTAAATAATGTTAACTTTTTTAATTAGGGATGACTGAGAGTGTTATAAACGTAAGAATAGACAAATATAATCAGAAAGCTTCGAACTGCTAAGCTATCGGATGTTACACGTGTTATTGTGAGTCAACCATAAAAGATAGGCATATGCTGTCGTGGGATATTTTTCATATAATTTTAAGGAGAACATTTCCGTCACACATCATTTCTGTGTAGCTTTAACCATTAAGTTTGTACACGTGACGGAAGCTTAAAGAATGGAGTACCTTCTCCCGTTTTCCCAACATTTCCCTTTACTGTTCTGCTCCTGTTGATTGTAGCGTGATGAAAAGTATACTATAACCAGCTCAGGAGTATGAAAAATAATTGTACCAAGTTTTGTTAAAATCTGTCGAGTAGTTTTTGTTTCTATAACGGTTATACAGACAGACAGACAGACGGACAGACAGACAGACAGACAAAAATTTTACTGATTGCATTTTTGGCGTCAGTATCGATCCCTAATCACCCCCTGAAGGTTATTTTGGAAATATATTTCGTGTACAGATTTGACCTCTCTACAGATTTATTATAAGTATAGGTAGATTATGTATTGTTACTGTTATAAAGATTGTTCCACAAATTGTTTTAAAGTGAGTATATGGCGTATGAGACAGACTTCCTATACGTTGCGGGTAATGACTGGCAACAGTGTACGTAAGACTAACGAGTGAAACTTCAGTAGCGTCATTAAGTTGCTATCGCCTGCAACCGCTCCGGCTCGTTCGCCATTTTTCAAACTGTTATTTTTACTAAACAAAGCAGAAGAAAATTGGTGTAATGCACTTCGTTTCTTCAGTTAAGAAGTAAATTCAGTTCAATATAAATCTATATACTAATACGTGAAGCAAACTTGTGATTCATTTTTAAGATACTTGCCGCGGACGGAGCAGGATAAAATTACGCACGGTTATAGTTTATGTAGAGGAGGATTGAGCAATGCTAATATTTTTTTCAAATAATTCATAAAACATACGTAAAATCAATTAAAAACACATTACACTCAGTACCTTGCATTAGACACAAACACATACTTAACTAACGAAATAGAACATTAAATGTCTTACAATGAAAACACATAACGTCAAAAATTATAGATATCTTTGCCAAAATGCCCGCTATTGCTATTAAATGCAGCTTAGATAATAAACCAATCAAAAATAACTTGAAAATTATTACAATTTATTTAAATTACATAAATATTGGTGCTACTTTGGACAATTTTAAGTATAGTTTTTTATTTTAAATTACGGTCGCATTTCGACCGTTGCGACGGGTGACTAGTTTACATTTTTTTTATGAACTACGTCATAAACATCACCTGTTTACCTTACCTTAAATTAATGTGTGTATACGAATTTTAGGCTTATTATTCTTAAGAATTGCGATAAAATTTATCCAAAAAATGTATTTGCCTTACCAGAAGGCGAGAATACTAATAGGCCTGGCGATGACGCCGCCTCAGGCTAACGCCGGAGTTCCAACACCTTCAAACAGCCCTGTTAGCATCATTATAATTGAAGAGTACTTGGTATTATCCATAGCAAATATTTTATATTTTTTTATTATACATATTATTTAGTTTTTAACAATTTGGATACAATTTTTATTCAGGTTTTTTTTTACGTTTAAAGTAATAAGTTACTATGTTTTTCTAAATGATTGCAGAAGCATACGAGTATGCAGTCCACCTGATGGTAAATGGTTACTGCCGCCCATAGACATCTGTAAGCGACTTCATATAGAACACGGGTTCAATCCGAAGTTAATTACAGATGCGTTTCTACTCCCGAGGATTAAGATGGCTGCCTCATATAAGAATGCCCGGCTATTGCTACAAAGAATTGTCCATCTCTTAATAATCCCATCTGCAAATTCTCAGAAGAAAATGTCGAAATAACGAGAAGCATGCGATCTCTGTAAAATATAAACAGTGTCGATCCTGGAAATTGGCTATTGAGCGCAAAAGAGATTGTACCTGAATTAACTAAACGAATTTACGTAGACTCCAGCTGCACTGCGCTACTGCAGGTTTACATAAGATTTTAGCTCTGAATAACTAGTTGTAGCAGCAACTGAGATTCGTTTCAAAGGAAATACAGAAGCAACGCTGCAAATATACGAATACAATTCAAAATCATGACAATACTGTTGGCAACCCCTGCCTCCTTAGTTATTTGATACGAATTAGTCCACCCTCAGCTACTTTCGTGCTGTGAATAAACACAACAGGTTGTCACCTGTTTAGTCGCACTGAATCTACTTCTGTAATAATCCAAATAGTACCTGCTATACGATTGTGAATTCACTTTACGCTAGAAAAAATATTTACGCGAAATACAATCGTTTTCTCTAAACTTTGTAACTTACATATGAAAAGTAACTACATATGTATGTAAATTTAGTTCATTACGTTCTTAAAATAAACAAAATCTGCATAAAACTCGATCAGTATGATATCGCATTAAAATAGATAAATGAAATCACTGGTTTCCGATTCAAAAAAATCATTTCAAAACATAACCCCACTTATAATCATAGCGCTCTATTCATTCTAACAGGATGCAACCCTCAAGCCCTTTCACGTTTTAAAACAGCCTGCCGTCAAATTCAACTTGTTTTTGTTCGCCAATTTTTCCAAACTTTCGGGGGAAATGTAATGAAAAACCCCAACACGTCATTCATCTTTCACCCAGGCTGTCTATTATGAGTTGCAGTTTTTAAAAAGTTGGTAATTAACATCGGGCCGCTGTTGAAGCCAGGTCCTAACTTTTAAAGTGTTCAAAAGTTCGAGAAATGCTCTAATCATTAAAAGTGATGGGCTTACTCCGAGTGATAAGTTTATTACGGGTCGCGTGTTGGGACAAGTCATGCAATTAAAAGGTATTAAATGTATAAGGTTCTTAACAAAGTTTAACGGTCGATCGTCGGCCTACGAGTTTCATTTAAAATTCCGACGTCATTTATGTAGACTTATCGATATTTCGTGTAGGCTTATCGACTTACCAATTTATTAAAACCACAGGACTATAGCTAAAAATATATATAAAGTACGTGTAGAAAAATGTAAAGGTCTTACACTTGTAATTGGTCAACGTCTATAATGATGAAATAATCTAAATACCCTCTTTTTCTGTGATATGTGTCTAACAGTTACATAATTATTAATTAATGACGAGGAATAAATAAAATTAGATGTACGGATGATTCTCAAGTGCTCAAAATTACATTGTAAAAATGAATAACAATAGATTTCTATAACTTGTTTTACTTTTGTACACACGAGTTTCCAATCGGTTCTCAACGCTTATGATTATTTCTCGATAGGAAAGTTCCTCTAGCTTTAAAGTAAAACACAAAAGAATATGGATCATGCACTAATACAATCTATAAAGTTCTCGTACAATAAATTGCCTTACGGAATACAGCTTCAAGGAGCTGTCATTCTGAAATCTTTATCTATTTCCAATACTGTTATTTATGTTTTGATATTCAGTCTACTTTCTTGAAAATCCTCGACTTCTGTACACTTAAATCACAAACGGAATAAAAATAATAAACATATGCGAAGGCTTCCCGATTCGATTGTAAACAGGGAGTCCCTCATTTTGTTTGCCCCGTATTCAAGTGCAGGTTAATAAGTAATGAAGTGGATACAGTCGAATTTTGTTTGTTAAAGTGATTATTCAAATGCCGAAAACGTTTCTCGGGTATCCGTGAACTTCTTTCATATTTTATTCATCGATCCTTCACGGTTTGAGGCACCTGTAATTGTTAATAGGATTTGAGGCGTATTTCGAGAAGTTAAGATAGTTAATTCGCGTTAATAAAGTTACTGGGATGTATGCGTAATCTGTTAATGGTTTCGTTATTATGTTGTTGAGGTGGATTTGTTGTGATGTTTCAGTAAGCATTTCCTATTTCGGTCGGATTATTAATTTTGAAGGTGGTAGAACCAGTGTAGTTCGACCGGGGAAGTACCATCGCCACACCTATTTCTAGCGTAGCAGTTCTAGCATTTGAAATGAAATGAAATGATTGACTTCAGATAGAACCCATGTTCTGTGTGAAGTTGATTACAGATGTCCATGGGCGGCGGAGACCACTTACCATCAGGACTGCATGCTCGTTTGCTACTTCAGTGAGATAAAAAAAAATTAAAAATCGTTATATTTTTCCTGTTATGTATTAAACATTGCATTAGTTTTTTACCTGCTACGTCGGAAAGATGGTGGTATTTTTTTACGTAAGTTTAAATGTTTTTTTTTGTATTTTTGACCATTATTTTGGTATGCACTGCATCCCAAACAGTTTGATGGATTATATTGTAAGATATCGTTGGAATCGACTAAGTTGTAATTGAAGAGAAATATTTTTAAGTATAGCGCTTGCGATCGAAAAAATGTATTTTTTTATTATCATAACAATATAGACAACAAATGAAAGCTAGCAAAATACTAATTAAAAAAATATATGTTATAATACTTTTAAGTTGTTGAATTAAATTATTATAAAAACCAAAAACGAGGAAGAGTAAAAACAATTAAGTGAAACTAAAGGCGATCGATCGTTTTAACGCAATGTCGAATCTGTTGTTTTAAAATTCAACAACGTGACTAGTTTTAACTAGTGCGTAAAAAGCTAAATTTATGTCTACTTACTATACTGTAATTTTTTAAATACAACAATATTTTACATAAATTTCTGATGTCGTAAATGTGTATGGAATCCATATGGCACGAGAAGCAAAAATTAAGTTTGGAAAAACATTAAGTTTGGAAAAACATTAAATCTATCTTATACATTCTTTATAAAAATATAGTTGTGTCGACAAGTAATAAATGTTTAATTTCCCAACACTAAAGGGTCGCTGGTATGTTCATATTTAAATAAGATTATCTTTTATTTAAAGTTGTATAAATACAAACAAACAGTAAATGTATTAAAGTTAACGAGTTACATATACTTACGTATTTTATATCGTAGCAACGAATTTTCATTATCGGCCTCCAACCTCCCTACCTAACTGTATTAATAACAGAAACAGTTAATACACGTCCAAAACTTCGGCTAGAAGTAATCCGGCGCCGATATTATTCCTGGCGCTTCCCAATCAATTCGCCTATAAAAACACAGGGATAAAACCGTACACCAAGTATCCGTTCCCGAGAGTTCTCTCCTTGGAGAATCATTACGTAAATACGACAAAATTGTCAGAGCCTGTCCTCAGAAAGGGGTGTTATTTATGGAGGGCAGAGGGCGGAGTGTATCTGAGTGGGTCTATTAGCTCAACTAATATTTTCTTCTTCAAGTTAATTGTTATGTCGTCTTAAGACCAGGTGGCGCGTCCCATTAGGTCGCCGCAGGCAAGTTAATACTACGCAACTCGAGTCACCAAGGGAACTTGGAGCCGCGGAAATATTTAAACAAATTAAAACTTTTTCTTTATACCATTTCCCGAAGTCTCCTTATTCTGATTCGTTTTTATTGAGTTTGCTCCTACTTTGGAGCAAGTTGCCAAAAGTGGGAGGCCCTAATTCGATTCTGGTAATGTTATGTGACCATGCGTTTTTAAATGGCCATTGTTTTAACCGTTTTGTGTATCGTGTTATGATTTTTAATTTTAATTTATATAAAACATTTTACTTAAAAGAAAACAATAACTTGGATGTAGCAAAATGATTGTCATAAATATAATAAACAAGCAAATATTTTTATTCTTGTATGAAGACAGTAAAAGACGGGAAAGCATTTTTACATAATTTTTAAAGCAAAATATGTAATATTGAATCAAATTCACAAATTATTTCTTACTTCCTTACAAATACATTAGAGGTATAAATTATATTTATATAAAACATTTTATTTAAAAGAAAACAATAACTTGGATGTAGCAAAATGATTGTCATAAATATAATAAACAAGCAAATATTTTTATTCTTGTATGAAGACAGTAAAAGACGGAAAAGCATTTTTAGATAATTTTAATAGAGAAACAAACATACTGCATATTTTCATAAGTTCTTTTACAATTTTTAAAGCAAAATATGTAATATTAAATCAAATTCACAAATTATTTCTTACTTCCTTACAAATACATTAGAGGTATAAATTATATTAAAGTTATATAATTTCTTTTCTGACCTTATTTTTAAAGACTGCAAGTTTATCGCAATATATATCTTATATTTAAAATAAAGACCGAAAACGTTAAAAAAGGTTTCTTTGAACAAAGCTTGAACCAAAGTACTAGTTTTTCATCAAAATTCACGATGGAACAGCTTAGAGATCGCAAACAAAACTTATTCAATCGCCCAGCTTCCCAGTCAGACCGAAGTTAATATATGCAAAACAGCTCCTAACCAGACGGACAGACAAGAAGCATTGTTCCAGAAACTGGTATTTTGATTGACAAGAACCTGACCATTACGACTGGCCGCTTGTTCCGAACTGCCAAAGTAACCGCTAACCGACCGGGGTGAGAAAACAATTGCATGTTTCGCAAATACCTCTTAGCATCTGACATTTCTAATTTGGCAGAATGAATGATTGTTATCATTAGACGCTTAGCAATGAACTTTACGTGGTGTATATTGATTAATTTTGAAGGTGATTATAAAAATAAGGTTTTCATGTATATCTATATTATTATTAAGTTTTCAAGGTGGTAGAACCGGGGAAGTACAACCGCCACACCAAGTCTAGTGTGAAGCATTTCTTGCGTTTCAATAGAAAGGTATGGTTGCCGCACACTTTCACATGAGGCGACCATCATAGTCCTCGGGAGAAGCAGTGCTTCTCCCGAGGACTATGATGGTCGCCTCATTCATATGTGATTGACTTCAGATGGAACCCATGTTCTCTATGTAGTTAATTACAGATGTCCACGGGCGGCAGTGACCACTTATCATCAGGTGGACTGCGTGCGCGTTTGCTACTTCAGTCAGATAAAAAAATAAAAAAAATAGTAGTTATTGTTGATTTTATAATATCTGGAGATTGATTTTTCTTGATGGCTGGATATCAAACTAATCTTTAAACTTAATTGAAGAATAATATGCCTATGTAGATTTTGCTATTTTTTGTATAAAATATTACTTATTGTACGTGGCAAATTATTATAATAAATTTAAAGCAACTCGGTCTTTAAAATACTCTACATTGAATGATTTACTGGTAAATTCAGCTTTGGATCGCTCCATTATTTCCTTACCGTAATTATAGTCTTAGTTATACCTTTGGTCACCTTTAGTAGATATTCTAAATAGATTAAAAGTAACTAGATATACAATTTTGAATTTTAACGCCCCCTTTATAATCCAAACAAAAAAATCAAGTATTTTTAAATATTGTGTCAATTCAAAGAAGCATCTTAATTGAAACAGCGAACCGAAATACATTATTTCATTGTTAATTTGTATAACATGTAATCAACAGAGAGATTCAGAGTCTCTTTTCAAAAACATTTTCTGTACGTAAAACATGAAATTCATTTAAAAAATATTTTTTTAAGTATTACCACGAAAGTTTTTGTTTTTACTAGGACAAGCACCCTTCAAAACTGCGCGCTAATTAAAAGTTCACGCAGTATGTTCCCGTTGCTGTATGTTGTACCTTAATGGCTAAATACGGTTATAAGTGTACAATGGACATGATGAAATTATGGGGGAATGTAATGAAATTGTTTATGTGGCCCTTAGGAGCGAATGTTGTAGGCACCAGGGAAGCACGAACGAACGTTGTTTGCAAATCAATGCGTCAGAGCCAACCGTGTAAACGTGCACACAAACTGACAACGGGACGTGGTGCACACGCTTGCAAATAACCTAAGGTGCCATGCACACTGTCCGTTAATGTTATGTTTACCCTCAGTATGAGCTTATTATGTTTTCACAAAACATTGCTCTTTTTTCGGCCATACATTGCGGATACATTGCACGTTTACGTTTTTGTTTTCGGCTATAACTTGCAATGTACTTTAAAATGATGAGGGAAAATAAGTACAATGTTTGCTTGGTGGAAATATATTTAGCTCATACTAAGGGTAATGACACAAAATTCATATAGTAATACGAAATTTTGACATAATGTTGTCATGACAAGTTAGATTAAATACGATCCAAAAACACTTCGGCTGTCAAAACTATTTCATATCTAACAGCTGAATACGGGACCGTGATTATTACTTAAAGAGGCCTGTAGCATACTCAACCACGCTGCTGCACTTAACCTTTATTATGTACTGTAGACTTTTTTAAATGTCACATATTTAATGAGGTGCAAATATTTCTATTGTGTTTATACATTTAGAAAATGAAAATTGTTTTTACGCGATTATAAAGAAATTATATAATGTTTTGATTTAAATGTGTGTCTCGAATTTCTACCTTTGGAGTTTTGGCACAATGTGTCGTGTACAGACGGATCGTGCGTAGGCCGCATAACGATTGTTCTGATATTAGTTCCACTGACAAATGCTGGTGTACGAATAGCGATATCGCATGCTGGCTTTGATGGATTGCGGCGAATGCTCGTTATTCAAAATTCGTGTACTTACACTCGCGATTCAGTATTGCCCATCTGGCTTATGAACTAACCGATGTACGGCGTACCGAATATTCAGAGAAGTGGTACTTTTAAAATGTGGAAACATACAAAACTGTATTTTAATATGAAATAAAAGTCATGGATAAATTACAAAAGAAACGAATGTTATTAAGAAAAATCGTAATTTCTAAGTCTTTTAAACGAATAAACCGATATAAAACAGAGCTGTTACCTGGAAAATTGCTTTCAAAAAGACGAAACTACCGAACAAAGACGTTATTTAACAATTTTGGCTAAAATATGATTAGGTTTAACATCGAAGTGACATAAAACAAGCTATAAGAATGTCTGAAATCTGTAACGGCGTACTAAATCTTGTAAATGACAAAGGAAGACAAAAAATTAAGCTTTAAGGAGTCTGAACAAGTACTACCTACGTTTCGCAAATTAATGCGACAGGTACCTCCGGGGACACGAGGGTCTCCTCCTTAAATAAAATACTTAATAATAGGGAGTGCTCAGTAACAACGAACATTAGAGGGAATTGTGCGAGTGACATTTCATTGGTTCTCCTGAACTTGAAGGCTATTATGAGTCTAGTTTTGTACGATAGAATTCGAATCGCATTAATACTAAGTGAATATTTTCTTAATATAGTATTTCTTTTATGTGGAGCTAACTTTCATTACCATGTAAAAAAAAACATGATTGTAATAATATTAAAAAAATGAATATAAATAAGAAAAAAAGACAAACCCGCTGAGTTTCTTGCCGGATCTTCTCAGTTGAGGTCGTATTCCGATCCGGTGGTAGTGTAAGAAAAAAAATGTAACTGACAATTTGTAAGTGCCCCCGCAGGCCTATACAAAATAAAGACATTTCATTTCATTTATGTTATCATTGCAGTATTGTTTATGATTAGAAAGATGTATAATATGTGATGTAAAAGTGTATTCGGAGATATGAGAGAGATGTATTGATGAAAAAATTCAAAGTAAACCAAATTGATGTGGGCGCTTATAAGCCCCTATTGACGGATCCATACTTCAAACAGGCAAGTTGTTTTCATACATTTATCAATGCGCACCTGAAACATAAAAGTCAGCCAAAGATTAATTTATTTTTTCTTTACCTACCAATTTTTATTTATAATCTATTGTCGGATTTACATATGTAGTGTACACGGCACTTAATCCCCAGACCTCAAATTAAGATAAAGTTAAAAAATCTTTAAATATTAAGAGAAATCCTTTTCTATCCTCAAAAAGTAAAGTTAACGAAACTGGATAGCAAAATAAAACTCCAATTTTAATTAAACTCTAAAACAATTTAACAACGCCATAAATATCCGCGATAAACAAAGTAAACAGCGATAGGCAAAGGCGGAAAGTTGTAAACAATCAGTAAAAAACTTGTTTTATTCTGTCCGGGGTGGCCGTAAAATTCCGACCTAACATTGTCTTCAATTTACACCGAGCCGTTCGATCTGATGCCTGTCACTCTTCATCGTGTATCAATGCTTTTAGACTATTGGATAGTGAAGAAAACGTCCGAACGAAAAGTGCTACAAAAAGAAAAAGTCCTATAATAATATATATCGTCAACCCATTATGGACAATAATGGGTTGACGATGCTGGGCATGGGTCTACTCTGAGAATGAGAGAGCATCCCAGAATTGGTAAGGATAACATACACAGTGGTGTTCTGAACAAAAAACTAAAAATTCAGCAATGCCTTTCCGGATCATGACATTATACAAAAAAATATAGAAAATATGTTTATAAAATATTTTACGACCCGCGTGGTGGAGCGGTTACCATACCAGTCTGACGCGCAATGGGTCCCGGGTTCGATTCCCGGCCAGACAGGTATCTGAGTTTAGATTCATGTTCTGGGTCTGGGTGTTTGTGTATTAGTCTTGTGTGTGTCTATGGTACCCACGACACAGGAGAAAATCCTAGTGTGGGGCTATGAGTGTAGAAAGCGTGTGTTAAAGCGTGTATTTTAGCATATTCTAATGGAGAGTGTATATAGTAGTTACTAAATTAAAACATCGTATTGATCAGGTCCAGCTTAATTAATGTACCTTGCGAATTCATTTGTAAGTTTTATTAAATATAATCATTGATTAAGAGTTACGCAGTAACTCTACGCATATTTTTAGATCCGATATTTTTTTATAATTAACAAATATTTAGATGTCCTGTTAATCTTGTATTAGTCTTCTCGTATTTTTTTCTAATGAAGAAGAATGACGGTACAACGTTAGCCATTGCGCAGTATGAAATACAGTACAGTCAGAATTGTCTGCTTATAAGGTTGAGATGTATTGCTATACTTATGTAATAAAATATAATTATATCCGTCACGAATGATGTTTCGAATACGAGACGATAGTGACAAAAGTGCTAGCAAGTGGTATTGGCAAAGTTGTTGGGAATCCCACGCAAGGGCGCCACACATCGGGCGAATATTAAAAGGCGAATTAGACTGGTCACGCTCCGAAGTGTTCATAAATGTTCATATTAGACCTCAACTTGTCAGGAGCACTTAAGTTTACGTGACTCTATGGAGCGTTGAAATTACTGTATACTAGTATTTCGTTTCCAAAAAACTAGGTTACTTTTAGGTGAAGTTTAAGGACGATAATAGTAAATACTACTTACATATTTCGAAATTTATCAACGCTTCTTACTGTTTCTTGACTCGATATTTTTTTAATTTATTATGATACATTTAACATTTAGTAAAAATATATGAAGCTTTATGTAAAATACAATAAAATACGTGGATTTGCAAGCAACACTTAAGCTGTCAAAATACTGCAAAAATATTTTAAACAGCAGCATGACTTCCTGCAAGGTAAAAGCTTAATAATTTCTCATACGTTGTAGATATTTTTCATAAAGGTGTCAGTCGTCTAGGATGGTAGCAAGCGGGCTACAACCATGTTTATTCTCAAGTGACAAACAAAACTACGCTTCAACTTTACGTCATAATATGTCGCTAACATCAGACGCTACAAATAATAAACCACGGAGCACTTCAACTTAGATACAACTACAATAACTTGCGCTATAAACAATATAAAATAGAGTTTTCGTTGTGAAACGAAGCGAGACTCGAAATTAAATACAAGTTGCTAAATTCTACTTTTACAAAATGCGGGTTTCGTACTGCAGTAACATGAAGGACGGATTCACTTAGTGATGACAAAACTGATAACGCAACATTGCTTTATTTGTACACTGGCGCGATATATAACGTATAAAATTTTTAGACTTTAAAATTTTATGAACACTGAAATATGAAAGCATTATACAAAGATACATAATACTCGCGAGATCATAAGATGCTATCGGGCTTATTATGCTCGACAATTTAAAGAACACATTAATTTTAAAAGTATATTAAAATACTTCGAAAATATGTCACATTCTTGGCGTATTATGAGAGAAAATGGGATATATATTAATACGTGAATCAAAAACTTGTGATTCGTTTATAAGATACTTGCCGCAGACGGAGGAGTGTGAAATTACGCACAGTTCATTTAAAGAAACATTACGTAAAGCTATTATTTATTCCAAATAATGCATGAAACATATATAAAATCAACTAAAACACATTACACACACTACCTTGCATTTGACACAAACACATAATAAACGAAATAGAACATTTAGTGTCTTCCTATGAAAACACGTAGCGTCAATACGTTATGACATTCTTCTTATTCTTCTTTATATAAAAAACTGACAGGGCACATGAAATCGGCAGAACTATTATGCCAAATCAAAAATTAGGTTGAAATGGAACATTTTAACGACAAATATGTACAACAATCAGCGCAAGGTGAGTAACTATGGTTTAACCCGGCTTCTCTTCAAATGAGGTGATCATCTCAGTCCTGGTTAATACGTATTTGTGATTAGAATACCCGTTAAATATGAAGTTGCTTGCAGATGTCCACGAGAAGCAGTGGCCACTTACCATCAGATGGACAGCTCCTTTGCTATTTCCGTCTTACAACAATATTTGTATATATTGGCAACTGTATTATATTACTATATTATTTCAACAAAATCATAATCGGTTTCAAATAACACCTCGGAGGCTTTGCATTGATCATCGACCTACACTTCGGTTTCACTGTTACATCGCCCTGGGGGCTAGAAAGTGACCTGTACGCCACCTGTCTCTTTCTAGAAACAGTGACATGGGAATAAAAGAAGTGACTTTAACTTTGGTAATCGCAATAAGTAATTAATTTGATAAATAACATTTTTGGAGAACTCCTTTTGGGTCAACGTAGAATTACTACTCAACGTAGAATTATTATTAATAGTCTTACTACTCTTATTTCTAAATGAAAAAGGATACACTAAGAGCAACTTTAAATATTTATACGTATTTATTGATTATTGTATTATTAAGAAGATGGCAGTTCATATTTTACAAAACCGATACATGTTTCCAAATTCATTTCTTTTTAGAGTAGAACACATTTTCACTATTTTGCTGCTTAAAACAAGACATGCCACAAATCTCAATAACATTGTCGCGTAGACAGACGATAATATATTCCATCTCAAAACATACGTACATTTTCTTCAGTCCATTGTGTGTTATAACGTCGCGTGTATAATGAAACGCAAAGAATGTTGTAAGAATTTCATTTCTTGCTAAGCGTTTATTGCACATTGCATTGCTATATAAAAATCTAGAAGCTAGTAATAACTGAGTAGCGACGTCGTAAGATTAATTTATAAGTTAAAGTGGAGAAAAAATATCTCTGCTATTAGAAAATGATTTTACAGTTAGCTACTTAAATAACATACGCTGTTTCTCAGTAAAAGTATTTTTCATTTAAAGGTGTACAGTTTATTTCAAAGGTAATGGTATTTTTTAAATTACTGGACTTATTTCATTTATTTTACTGTAAGAAATATTCATAATAGTTAAAAATATTTTATTTTGTTCTATTTTATTTTTGGTTAAGTCTTGAAAAATATGATAACCTACATTATGTTTTATGTGATTTAGAGACCTCTTTGATTTATATTTCTCAAATATTTCCGTAGAATAGAAGTAACATGAAATAATGTAACTTTAAATAACATCATAAAATTGTGTATAAAATTGAATTATATTGCTGTGATATATAACAAAACAATATAAGAGACACATTACACGAAAATTACTAAATACATTTATTTATCAATCAACAATTATTAGGTATGTTTAGCATTATTTATATTATATCGTGCAGAACGTTGGTAGTTTAAATTTTCTTAGCCCACGCGATATGTAGATGCTAGTTAAACATAACATAGCTTTTAACAAAAATATACTCAACAAGCTTATACCCGAGACATGAAGAAAATATTTCGTGACAATCCATCCTTGTTCCGTAACATTACCCAAACGTAAAAAGGTGCGAAGGCTAAAAAAAGTGCCAACTTCAGTCTACTCAATATTGTATCAAATTTTTTATTCACCACAAAGGAGGGTTGTCCGGTTCACGCGTGCCCAAACAAAAGCTTAACAATTCTCGCTCAAACAAATCACCACTAAACAAACGTTTCTACAGGTAAGAATAATTCAGGGAAAGGTCACCTGTTACGGGTATTCGACGTCGATCATCGGGAGTGCGTTGCGTCGAGTTCCCGCGTAATGTCGCCCGAGGGAGCGGCCTACGCTGGCGACTTCGACGCCAGACAAAACCCTAGAGCCCTCACCTGTCAAACCGAGGACCCGTTTTTGTACGAACTCATATTTTTAACGTGGGTCATCTCAGTTCCGAACCTTTCCCGTGACACGTCTCATACGCGGCTGAAAATTTGATAAGGAACGAATTTATAATTACGTATGTATATCAGCGTGCGTGAGAATGACATTAATGTTACAATGCAATTTCACCGGTTCGGTTTTACCGCGGTTTTGGTGGCGAATGGGGAGTTTTAAAAACGTACCTTCGTGGGCAAATTTCGGTGTACGACTGGTCGGGTGAACTGTGACAGCGCATCTCTGTTCGCGTGTCCTAACCGCCGACTTTCCATTTATTTCTCTATGAATACGTTATTACCTGCTCGCCCCCGCTTATCAAAGTTTATTTGCAGCATGTGGTTTACTCTGTACCGGTGCTTATTCGTTATTACAACGCCGGAGTGTTTTATTGCCGGGGCGGGGCTCAAATCGCGCACGACGCCCTTGTTTTTCGCTATTTTTCCTCGCGATCTTTTCAGTTGAACTTTACTTTATGTCTTTTTTTTGTTACAGATTGAGGACGCCATGTTAATGTTCGACAAACAGACCAATAGGCACAGAGGTAAGTGAAAGTTTGATTTATATGTATTATATACATTGTTACCGTAACATTTTCATTGAAAGCTGTAGACGAGGATAATGGTTAGAAAAATAGTCCTTTTTAATATTGCGGACAGGTATTCAGGCTACAAATAATTTATAAAAAAGTAGCAATGACTTTTTTAATCCAGCGTCTGTCTCTGCAGACTGTGTTCATTTTACTCATGATGATTTGTCCGCACTGTGATGAATGTTGGAACCAGCGCATTTAATGTTGGTATTTACTTCACTACTACAGTCCAGGTACTCGTTTATCATCCAAAGCCATTTCCAATCGTATAAAAGCTCTTGCTATTCCGTTCTCACTATTTACTAGTGCGTAGGTGTACGAGTAAGGCTTGAACTTTTCAATTTTAGAATATAACTATTTACTATCCGAAATAAAAACTGCCTCTAGTCTTATATCTATATCTATATCATACTAATATTAAAAGAGGAACGCTTTGTATTTTTGTATGTTTGTCATGAATTAACTTCAAAACTACTGAACCGATTTTAAAAATTCTTTCACCATTAAAATGCTACATTATCTCTGAGCAACATAGGCTAGTTTTTGTTAACTCCTTAATTATTACTAGAATATATAAGGCGTTTTTGCTAAGACTTGAGTAATGTGATTCAGTCTCAAAAATTTTGCTCAAATATTTTTTTCATTGCATACACTGCGATATCTATTGATAACAAAAAAATGTTCTACAATATAAGACAACATATTAATCTACGAATGATATTAGTGTACCCTTACGCAAAGCAGTCGTCGCTAAATTTTTTGGGACTACTATGGGAATAGCATCAATACTCACTACTGACTATGACTATTGACCAAATCACCCTAACGGATGGGGGGGGGGGACATGTCCAAAGTGGTGCTCAATGTATAATGGTTAGATAAATTACATTATAGTAGGTTTTTATAAACTAGCATTGCTGTCAATCCGAGTTATAACAATTGTATTTATTTTATTATCTAAATGATTTTGTTTATATTATTTGTAAAGACGATAAAAACGATTAAAATACCGAGGGTAATAACACACAATATAAGTTACCTCGTAACTTAGCTGTGGGACACGCACGAAACGCCATGTCACCATGTTTTTCCTTGCAAACGAAACTTCCGAAGGTTTACATTTCACATGAGGAAACAATAATAACATTTTTGCGTTACGCGTCATTGGCCCATGTTCTCGTAATAAATTTAATGCCTGTTTTATTATGCAAGAAGTAGCAAATAGGTACGAAAGAAATCCTATAAATATTAAGAAATAACTCATACTATATAACAAACAAACAAGATTAATAGAAATTGTCACCAAAAACAGAATATAAATACGTTTGCTATCAACATGTGTATGTTACAATTATTAAGATAAAACGTAAGTATTTGGTTCGACCAGAGAGGTTCGACCACTGCTACACCTATTTCTACTATGAAGCATTTCTTGGAAGTTTCGGCAGCCGGCTCAGTGTTTTATGAGACGACCATACTAGTTCTCAGCAGTAGCAACACATATTTGGTTTCAAATAGAAATCTTGTTCTGACTTACAGATATTCATTGGCGTCAGTTATCACTTACCATCAGGTGGACTGCGTGCTCATTTCGTTTAATTTTATAAATAAACAAGTTTTCAAATCAGATGTTTCAATGGAATAGTATTAACATCTGACTACTTCTATCCATCCATCCATCAGCCTTTTGATGTCCACTGCTGAACACAGGCCTCCTCTAAATGGCGCCACTCCAACCGGTCCTGTGCCCTCTGAATCCAACGGATTCCCGCTGTCTTCTTCAGGTCATCGGTCCACCTAGTAGGGGGGCGACCTGTACTCCTTTTGCCTAAACGTCGTCGCCATTCGAGGACCTTTCTTCCCCATCGGTTATCGGTCCTACGAGCGATGTGACCGGCCCATTGCCACTTCAGCCTGCTAATTTTGAGAGCTATGTCGGTAAGCTTCGTTCGTCTACGGATTTCATCGTTGCGAACTACTTCTATCACAGTTATAAAAACAACTGATGATTATTTTACAAAAAATATTAAATTCAGCAAATTTTCTTTATGAATTGAAAAGTCACATTTGTAAGCTTTTCTAGCTCAAAAGATAACTTTCTAACAAGAAAACAGTAGTAGCGTGACAAAACATGAATTAGATATAGAATTGTAGATATTACAATATATGCATGCAAAAATAAATACTCCCTGATTGGATTCTTTAAAGATTTTTCAAGAGTCCAATATTTATGCTTTAAGCGGTTAGAACTATTTTGGCACAGAGTCCTAATAAATGAGCTTAATTTTTGTATATTCCTATTTTTTTTTTAATCAGACACTTTTATATTTGTCTTATAGTAACATTTAGAAAAAAACGTCGGCAACCCTACGTGGAGGTATCGACATCACTAAACAGGTTCACCGTTTTCCCCCCTCGTGTTCAGACTATTCCCGACTAATAAATAACAAATCGACGCCCGAATAAAATATATGGTTTGTACGCGAAGATTTCTCGGTATTGTTGTCTAATATATTATAGGCGAAAGTGAAATAGCCGTGAAATGTGTTTATTTTTTCTAGTTTTAAGTACTAAGAAGTTCAAGATCTTTTTAGCTTTTTCTGTAATAAAATATAAAATAATCGTACATGGCTTACGCAAATTTGTTATAAACTTTGTAAACATTCGCAAAAGAATATCGTTTGAATAAAGTTACCAAGCATAGACTAAAAATACAATATAATACGATTACGAGATCTTATCTCGGAATATTTCCACACAGTTTATTTCTATCAAAAGAGTTTATCCTCTTTAGATCCATATGTTAATCAATTAAGACGTAGCGGAATATTTGAAGGAACCTGCGGCAGATGGCACCTTAATCATTTTGACATAAGCAAGCAAATAAATTGTGCGTCTAAGCACCACAAGCTGGGACTTATGTAATCAGTTGCTTTCATTATCCCCACAACGCGTAAGATTTTAATTAAATTCACGGAAATCGTATCAAGGACGGCCATCTTTTGTTGTCGACGAAGGTTCCCTAGAAGCAGTTACAGCAAATACAATGTTAAATTTACTTTTGTTATCCCCATTACACAAAAACAGGTTGACCCAAATATTCAGGCTGGGTGAAATATCGTTGCGCTGTCATTTATGCAAGTTCGCAAAAACGAATCCTGTTTTACCATCGTCAGGGGAAAAAGGACCTAGTTACAATGGTAATAACAAACGAAACGTATCATCAATTACCCCAGTTTCCAAGTTTCACGACCTTTGCGTGTCACTTGGATGATATTTGAGGTCCCTCACTTTGTAATTAGAAGATAAAAATAAAAACTCGTGTAACACTCCTTATGAAATCATCAAATGTTAGGATTTATGTGGAACTAATAAAAATAATAATAGATACCCAGTAAATGTATTCGGTATTTCTGATTAAGAAGTAATATAAAATACTATATAATAGTCTGGTAATAATTCAAAAACTTAGTGAATATTGTACTGAGTACTCGACATGTTTCAATTAATATTCATTAGGGAAACGGCACGAAAATCCTCAATTCCGGTCGCCCTTCTATTAATATAATCCAAATGCGTCAGGCGTGTGTACGTGTAATATTTTAATATCAAAAATGTCTTATACCACCCCGATACTACCGGGTTATTATCCCCGAAACGTAATCAGTTGGGTCGGGTTATCCTGGCAAGAAATGTAAAAATATCCGCTGTTTATTTGTATCAAACCCGGGCAAAGGCAACCCAAACGCGTATTCAGGCTGAATATGAATGCAAACTGCCCCGGCAAACGGCCGGAATGGTGAAAATCAAATTAGGTATGGCGTGAATACTTCACGGCGACGTCGGGAAAAAAATTGAAATCAAATATTCATTGACTTTCAACCGGATAAGCCGGCCCGCAGCCATTTCAATACATTTTATTATCTATTTTTCGCGGTACCCACTCGGCCCGCAAGACGACGACGACCCATTCATTCAATTATTAATCTCAATAATCAAATCGCTCGCTCTATTAACATACCAAATTAGCTCGGCTTTCGTTCGACGCTCACCTCTATACGGCACATAGACCCTTATCTACCGGTTCCATCAGTACCAACCCGTACCAGGTACAATCTACAAGTGCCTAACAATACCGAGTTTTATTTTAGGCATGTTACATTTTGCCCGCAACTCTACGTGCGTGAAATTGTTTTTGTGACGGAGAGACGAGCGGACTGAAAACTGATAATATGAATTTTTCTGCTTCGTCGGTGCATTGTACGATAACTTTCACATTTCGTAACCCAAATTCTTTGCATATGCTCTCAAAGAGGAACATATAGATAACATTTTTGAATATTCAAAGCAGGGACTTTCATCGTACGGATAAAATGATCGGATTCAAAAAGCCTCAAATCCGACACTTTTTGAAAGCGCCACCTGACTGTTTTGTTTATAAATCAGGTGTTGAATAAGGGCTTAATTTAAGGGGTGATTTTATATGAAGCTGTTGAATCTGTGAAAATAAAAACCTTTTAGCCTTTTCAGTACATTAAATATGCGCGAATAATGCGTTTAATAGCACCCTTTACTTTTATTTATGGCCGCTTTTGGTAGAAAAAATAATAAACGGTTTCCCATCCCTTAATCCACCATTGTCTCTTTAAATTATTTTATTTTGCGTTAAATGATTTAGAAATTTAATTTTAATAAAAGTTATGTGTTTTGTGAGTAAAAAATCCTGGTGGATAAAAGGCTGAAATATATGTTTTATAAGTAAATAATGTATTAATATATTTAGAAACCCAGCTATTTAACTTTCCTTACAATTTAAAGCCGAAACGAACTGTGGAAGATCATAACGTCACTAAAGAACCGTTCTATAGATTAATGTGTGTATTTTATTGCTATATTAAATTGCATGTAGTCTTACATAAAACTTTAGCATCGCCACGGTTATTGTGTGCAATGTAACGCTGCTGTACACTAATCTGAAGCCTGTGGTTCGGACGATTCAAGAAGCGTTACTTAGTCCTGTTAGAATAGCGGTAGTTTAGCTATGATTATATTTTATGTAGGAGTATCCACTTAAGTACAAAGCAGAAATAAGTATGGCGGCAGCGCCGTACCCGAACCATGACGGGGTCTACCACCTTTATTCATTCCCAACCCCTATTACAAAGTAAAGCAATACCGGCGGCCGAAAATACGTGCCCGTACGGATGTTTTCACGCGAGCATCACACAAAACGGTAGCGGAGCTTGAAGCAAATGCCATTATGCGAAGGTAAAACGCGACATGTGAGACCCGAAGTTCATAAATATTAAACAAAAAAAACTAGCGGAACCAATCTCGGCGGGGTGGATTCCATTTGGTCGCACGAGCCACCTCGCACCGGTGGGACACATTGCTTCCAGTGCGTGCCTTGCTACCATGAAAATTCCACCTCTCACTTTGCATAAGAGTAGTGTTATCTATATTTCATTCGACATTCGTGATGTGTAAAGACGCCTATTGCGTGAATCATAAATGGCGATCGTTTTCGCCCGGCCCCATAAAATTTCTTTCAACGCGCTTCTAAAGTCGTCCGCCTATTCCCTCGCGTTCGCTTTTTATTTTCGCATCATAAGACACTTTATGGCTGAGTGAAATGAATGTTTTCTTACTGTTGTCGAGAATGGACTTAAACAATATTCATCAGCGGCCCCAATAATTATTATTTTATAACTTTAAAAGATTAAACTTTTACCTTGATATAATTACTGGTGTCTTAAATATGTAATAAAGGAATAGGTTACATGTTACATTAAAATGTTACGTTATGTACATACCTATATAAATAATATTGTACTTTTCAAGTTCGTATTGATAATTGAAAATCGTAATTCATAACAGGTGGCACTGACAGCGTCTTTATAGTATTACAACGATAGAAATTTCAAATACTTGTAACCCGTCTTATATATCTATATATTGAAAATTTGGATAAACAACTGAGTCGTCGAGCCAAACTTGACCGCTAATTATAAAAATCAATAGAATACACAATTCAATTGCCCAATTAGTTTCTCGTTTTAAATTTCGAGAGTCAAACGAGAAATTTGCTTACATAAGAAATAAACATTTACAAGGAGATAACAGTTTTACCTCCATGATGATGCCAGTCGGAATGGTCCCACCGCCATTTTTTATATGAATATATTTATAGATGTCCATGGTGACTACTTGCCATCATGTGGAGTACATGCTCATTTGCTATAACAATCTTGTAACAAAAAACTTCCTCGCGTCCAAGACCATTTCCATTTGTTAGACCAAGAAACACATCACGGAACATAATGATAGCTTTATACGTGTGCCGTAATACACTTCAAACAAAACACTCTCGAAAACAATATTTTGAATGTTTAATGTAGCTCCTACATTTATTTAAATCCAAGAGCGTCTTTATTTGTTCCGAATAGAATCTTCGTAGCACTTCAATTCAACTATTTTTGTACACGTCGAGGCAATTCTAATACGTACCGTTAAAGCTTCTGAAGAAGCGCTCTCGGTTGAGGCAGACACTCGGTCTGCCATCTTACTTGGTTCTTAAGAACAAAGGATTTTGATCTTTGCGCGTCTCATATAAGAGTAGTATGTAAGATTTTGTGTTTAAATGTGTATTCAGCGAGTGCTAAGTGGCAGCACGTGGCAGCCGTGGGGAGAACGGGAATACTTTAAGCTCAGATGCATCTTGCGGCGAACCGCCCTTGTTAATATAACGTGTATTACACTTAATTCACTTTAAAACAATGTTCGCTTTGAGTGGACTACGTTCATTATTCTATAGAAGCTACCAAGTTTGTTTTGTACTTCCTATTGTTTTTGTTGCTTAAACGTAAGTTGGTATTTACAGCGAAGATTTTGGGTTCTCGAGCAATATTTAATACATTATGTGTTATAATGTTATAGATTTCCTGTTATAATTGAACGCAATATAATTTAAGCATTTAAAAATATATTTTAATGATAAGTTTTAAGTTAAATTGGATATAACAATCTATTGAAAATATTTAGCTTTAAAAATAGTTTTTAATTTGTTAATGATATTTAAATTATTCAAACCATAATAAGTACTTTTGTATAAAACAACATGAGTTTCTAGTGAAATTCAATAAATAACATCTTCATGTTTTAATATAATTTTGTCAACTATAAAAAACGTAGATAGATGAAATAAAAAAATCACAAAGGATTTTAATTTCTAACTGAGTAGCAATACGATATCTCATTTCTCTCACAGAAACTCTACAGACAAGATTAAGCACATTTATATATTGCAGCACCACTTTCTATCAAACAGACTACTTTCATTACTTCTATACAGCAAAATATTGAAAACTTCTTTCCATACACTTACCATACCCACATATCGAAGGTTGCTCATACAACAAAGTACAAGTAGGTAGTATCGCTCCGTTGAACCGACGCATGGTCCCACGGGACGCCGCGGTTGAGAATGCATCTGGCGTGATGCATACGATATAAAGTGGGATTCGAACCTCTTGGGGTTGCCGTAATCACGCCAGCCGCCAAACATTTGCATAAACTATAACCTGGCTAATGTATACACTAAATGCATTTGAGGTGACGCCGTAAATCTACATAACTACTGGATATAATATATGCGCAGAAGGTTGTGTATATTTAGTACCTTAAAGAAGCAAATGTAACCCACCTGTTGTTAAGTAGGTATCACTGTTCATAACCAACTGCGAAAAAGGACAGAATTACCAATTAGACCGTTCAAAAAACAACTCTCAAAAGGACAGAATTTCCAATTAGGATCAATTGCAAATAAATAGCTGTTTCTGAAGATTGTAATGGTGTGTAGTAAGCTGGAAATCTTACCATGCTTCCACTTGGAATACAGCAATTATATACAAATGTTAAAAGGAAACTGTAGACTTGACAGTACTAAAATTGGAGACACCACAACCTTTTATAAACAGTTTCCCAACATATCCCAATTAAAAATAAATACAAATATTGTTAACCGAATTGTTCATATAAAAGCGAATATTCTCTATCTTTGGATTTAGTTAACAATATCAGTAACAAAGTTTCAGTGCATTAAAAATTCCATATATAATTTATCCTTAGGTACAATGCAGTTTGCATTAGGGGAAGCTCCGAGGCGTACGTATTATAATGACACCCGTTTCAACAACAATTGTCTCTTGTTTAATTCTTTTTACAACGTACGGCTTGCGATGAAAAAGATATTAATCAACGTCAGTATTTTATTGAAAAATACTTTAGTTTTATTTATATGTTTGTTCTATTTATGAAGCTTTACTCGATTATTCTATTCATATTTTATGTATTTTACTTTGCATATTTACATTTTGTAAACAATGTAATCATTCACGATTAAAATACATCATTTTGTATGGCAATAAGTTATTTAGTACAATCCTTGAATATTTTATCAATCTATTTGCCAACCTTGGACATCAGGTGCAAAAATTCCTTGCAACGACAAAAGTAGACAGCGAATAATAGAACCCTCGGAACTCTGACGAACCAATTATAATAACATTCCTTTCAACAGTTTATAACACACATTTCCTTCCTTATTCAAATTTAAATAAGCTTCCATACAGAAGTTTGGAGTTCCATTTCGCGTTGCAGTTCCGAAGTCGGATTAAATTCAGCTTCCCGCAAAAGTCTAACTACATAATTCTCATTACAATTAATACGTAGAAAACAAGCAATTTATTTATTTACCTCATAACCCGCACTAAAATATTAACAGGTCGACGGGCAGCCATATCTCCCGTTTGCAATAAGTCTATTTACACGTTAGTGGGAGATTCCCGTCCCAGAGGGTTAGCGGCGAGAAGTGGTATAGAAAATACTCGGAACATTTTAGCGTCTCTGTTTTCCACGTTGGGTATCTATCGTACGCGAAATTGTCCAAAGTGTACGCCGATATTTACGTCCCTTTGAAGATTTAGATGTACCCCGGATTTCAATTTAGATATGTTCAAGTTATTTGGGTTGAATAAGACGCGGCAGTACCCTTATATGTACTTTGTTTTACGAGCTAATAAATATTCATGGAATCGAATAAAATTAATGTGTACGTCTTATTTTATTTTAATTACGTTTTCAGTATCGGAGAAATTAAATTTAATATCACTGTATTACTAATTTCCGTTTAGAGGATTCCAAAGTTTAGTTTAAGAATTTAATTATTATTAATATCTTATTTTATTACTGCAAATATTAAGACTAGGACTAGAAGCTTGACAATGAATTAACGAATATAAGGATATATACTACCTAAGAAAAATAAAGTATTGGTTAAAATAAATTTTGATCGTTAAATTATACAAACTTAAGTAGGTAACACAGATATAAGCGTTCACTTCCCCTATCGAGTTTAATGGCAATAACCAAACGAAATTTCATTCCGATTCGAACCTATGATTCCTTTGGAAGTAACAACAATGGCTTCTTAAGAACGGATGGCAATAAATCGAAGCCTTGAATTGATCGTCAATGAGGCATTAAGGAGCTAGCGCTTTCACAATATACATTAGGAGTGTGTTTTAGCAAATCACTTCCTACGGACCTGCCTTAGAAAGGGATTGTGAAAAGAGTGCGGGAAATGACATAGTGGAAAGCTCAACGACATACTCGAAGGTGAATAGTGGATACGATTGAAAAGTCATTCATTGTTAGGTGCTTGTTTAACTGCGACCTAGTAAGTGGAGTTAGCGAGGTGAATGCCTATAAATGACAATGTAATAACCGTCACGCTGCCGTTGCATAGAAATGACCCATATTACAGTAACTTAGTAATGGAATACACATGTCATTATACATTTCTTGACATAATGATATCTTAACGCTATGGTAGTGTGCATGATAAAGTACCTATGGTTTTATATAATTGTTTTTGTTGGAATAAACTTGTACATGAATGGTCGTAGTGAAAAATAAATAGGTATAAACGAATACAGATCTGATAAGGCGCCATTAAAAACTTACTTATTAATAAGTATTTACATTTATTAGGTTAGTAGAGACTTAAGTTTGTAGTGGTTAAATCTCATGCGTAATTTAGAGGAGATGATAAGACACCTGGCCCGTTTTTATGTGAAGTTCATTAATATCTCCACCTTAAGCTTTGTTAGTATGTGATTAAAAGCTCCAGACCTCACCAAGCTATAAGGACGAGCCTCAACCCACCAATGAGACACAAAATATTCCCAACTAGGTTAAAAATTTCGCTAATTTTCTTTTCAAATTATTCAGACGACAAATAACGTATACGTTTTGTTTTTATTTATTTTTAAAAGCTTTTATTTTGATAATAAATAAAAAATAGTAGTTAGCTCTGTCGCTTACGGTTTATCAGTTCTCAGTGTGACTACACAGCTTAGGGAAATATACTGCAAGTACGCATTGTCAGCATACTGAACAATGAGCGAGGCACTCAACAAATAAGTGTATGGTGTCGTAATTATGGAACCGATGGCTTCGTATTAGCTTTGTGCCGATAAATGACGGCTGCCATTGTTATTGTAACTAGTTATAGGCACTGTGTCTTGTAGTCAGTATGACCTTTTAATGAGAATGGAAGATGGTTCGTTTTTGACCTGACAGTGTCAGGAAGTGGATAACGTCTTTAAGGTTATGTATGTTACTGTTTGATTTAAACCTAAAAATCGTTAACTAAATAATTCAAGGTTTTTTAACCACAAATGTTTAAAATAAGAGGAAGAAAAAAATATTACAAGAAAAAACACTGAAACTTAATTTCTTTAATGATATAATTTTTTTAATATATTATAATTATTTAAAAATTGACCTTTGTAACTACTATTAATTTGTTGTGATTGAAAATACATTTTGTTAATTGCATTGCAATTCCATAACTATGCATTAAAGATAAAGAAATCAAATTTTTTATACTTCGAAACGTGCAAAAATAATAAAAAAGATAATGTTGTTAACTTCCAACCCCTACAGAGTTCCCCCAAATAGCCCCTGGCCCTTTTATTCGTCCATGAGACATTAGTTGAAGTCTTACTGCAATAAAAGTTGTAAATAGACTTAATAGGTACGGTCGTGAGTTCCCTCGATGATTTAGTACACGCCATCAAGAGTGAGCATAATTTCAGTTATTACGGTCATATTTGCTTTAATTACCTACCGACATACTGCTAGCCTTAGTGCCTCACGTTTGATAAAGTTTTATATTTAATGCTAGTAAGTAATAGGCGTAATTGTTTAATAAAACTCTTTACTGGTGCAGAATAAATTAAAAATCTTTTTCATTTGACTGCTTTATTCAAATATTTTTGCAAGACAACTAACGCTAGAATATTAAAGTGAATGTGATGATATAGGAATAGTCACACTTTTATATGTACCGACCATCATAATCGTCGGGAGTAGCAACGCATCTGTGATTGACTTCAGATGGAACCCATGTTCTGCATGAAATTGATTACAGATGTCCATGAGCGGCAGTGACCCCTTACCATCAGGTGGACTACATGCTTGTTTGCTAATTCAGTCATATAAAAAATTAGTCACAGCACATATAAGAGCACTGTTAGGGTAACTGCAATAAAACATTTATTAAAGAAGTCTGCTTGATGATAAGGACAGTACACAGACTAAAGCTTATGTATACGGAAAGATCAAAACAATTAAAATAGAACCAACATTTAAATTCTTACAATTTGCGAGTCCAAATTCGTAAAACTAGTTTGAAAACGCGAATTCAACATAAGCTACAAGATGTCCTAACTAAGCGTCAGACAGTTTAGCCTGACGTAACATGTCAGGCTAAACTGCTGACTGGCTAACGAACGACGGCGTGGAACTAACTACCCGCAATTACACTCAACATTCACCGTCCAAGTGGAATGACGTCATTAGATTCAAATTTAGAAAACGATAGTCGGAAGTAAATGTAGTGGGTAGCAATGCTTACTACATTTCCTGTGGGTAGAATTAGAATTTGGAATCCTTTATCGTTGAACTCTATTAAGCGGTTGTTACCTTGTTCTTACCATTTTTACTATATCTTAGATGCATTGAAACACAGTTAACATTGGGTAGCTTGAGTGGGTTAAAGATATGTTGTAGTTGTGAAAATGTTGCAAGGTTGAACTTTCTCTTTGACCTCAAACTATGTTTAACAGGTAATTTTGAGGTCTTTTATTGTTAATTTTGTCTTTATTGTTAATTTATATTATTGTTTACACTCATATTTAAATACTTCTTAAACAAGTTTCTTTATACCAAACGCCATCAACATGATATGTACTATAGTATTAAACTACCTCACTTCATCTTTTGAGTTTGAGTATATCTTATAATAGGATTATGAATCTAAAGCGTGATTACCTTGTTCAGTCGTGAGAAAGAGTACTTACAGGAGGAGA
Source organism: Spicauda simplicius (assembly GCA_949699795.1). Lineage (NCBI taxonomy): Eukaryota > Metazoa > Arthropoda > Insecta > Lepidoptera > Hesperiidae > Spicauda > Spicauda simplicius. The sequence goes on along the minus strand of OX453063.1, from coordinate 7,357,941 downwards.
TTAGTTTAAACTACCGTAACGAATCTCACTAAGGCATAACTGAAGTACTTTCGACACGCCAAAACCGCTTGTTTTGCTTGTATTAAAGGATTCCTGACATAATTATCTCAAAGCGACTTACTACGCACCCATTTATTAACCATCTTAATTACAAAGACCAAGTTAATTACACCGGGTAAAACTTAGCACCTAAAGAGCGTTATCCCGTTAATTTAGTACCTACTAAGTTGCTTTAACGAAAATCTCTTTATGTCATACCCTGTGGGATACCGCCAAAGTTGGTTCGGACGATTTCGAATGCTACCTCTAATGGCTCCCGTTAACTTTTTCATAATAAAATTATGGAAAAAATCCCAACCCACTTGGAACAATTACTTTTATTTATGGCCCCAATAATTTACTGTCGCTAGCAATGTCGTTATATGGGATAAGGATATTTTTCTCCTTATTGGATTTTCTGACAATATATTGGTCACTTTGAATAAGTTTTGTCTGAAACAAACTTTAAAAGACATTACATTTAAAAGGTTGAATTGAAACACAAGTCAGAGGTTGCAGTAAAAAATGAATGCAAAAAATTACAAATAATTTTTATTTTTGTTGTGCAGACAGTAAGATTTATAATAAGTCCAGTAGCAACATGAAATTTAGATATGTACAGTATTCTAATATAAGTTAATTTTAATTTGCTATAATGTTCAAGTAGGTATGCGTTAAGTTTGTCTATTAGCAATTTACCTGTTGGTAAATTGCTTGTAGACCTTTGATTATGCTAATATATCAAGAACCAAATGTTACCTTTCTAAACCCATCAATCTTCAATATAATATGTTGATCGAAGCCATCAATTAATAATAATCATAATAAGTTTAATAACAAATGTACGTCAATAAAATATACCTAATAAGACTATACATACTTCGTTAAATCTATTTCAATTTCTAATATGCTATTAATCTCTTTGAAATAACTTATAACAAAGTAGCAAATTGGTTAGTGTGAAATTGCAACCATAACGCATATTGCAGTACATTTCGACAAAGAGAACACGAAATTTCAAACCCATCTCATTACCTCGTTGACCGCATCGACAATATGGGTTGTCGGTTACCATAGCACGCTCGCGTAACTTTAATACTTTTATTATGTAATCTTTTTATTACATAATCTGATTAAAAATCAAGTAATGGTAAGTAGCTTAAGTTGATTTTTGCAACATTAATAGGCTTACGTCGTGCGACTCATATCGGCACTTTTTAAATTACTGAAAGTTGACAGTCGGAAATTTAAAGCACTTTGCAATTTACTTTTAGTTAGATATATGCCTAATCCGTACCTATTTTTGTGTACGAAAATAGAGGAGAATTTGTGGTGCAGTAATAGCTTTTAATTTCATAAATAGCGCAAATCTTTTAAATTGACATTCCATTACGACATACTGACACCTGTCCGCAGGGCGGCGTTTCAATCGGCCGGAATGCGGGTGTGGTCGCTCCGTGCGTCCGTGCCTACAGCGCACAATTGCAATCAGTCTAATATGTTGAACAGTAGGTCCATCTCATTATCATGGGCGACCACAGGTGAATGATGGCGCGGCGCGAGTGCCGCCCGTTTTGTTTGTGGTCGATTTAACGCCCAGGACAAATTGCGTGTTTGCCGCCGCAGCCGAGAGATCATTCCAGAAGCGACGGGAATAAATCGACTGATTACTTTTGCACAATTTGAAATATAAAGCGAATTGTTTCGTCGTCCGACCATGCCGTGCGTATTGTTTAATTCGCTCCTCGACTGCGAATAATAGGTTTTTTTATGGTTTTATTATGACTGCGCTGTAATGACTGCATAAATTATTTTTTCCAGCGAAATTTATTTCGGGCGGACGCTCAAAAATCTTTTGTCATTTTATTCCGGTATCGGCGACCACTTTGAATATAGGAAAGTCATTTAAAAATTCTGTTGCTGACTCGAGCGTATTTTTTCTTTTTTACATAGACTGACAGGCCTTGTCTTTTTTAAATTGCAAAACAAAGGATCGATTCAAATTACTTTGTAAAATCATAAGTAAATCGGATGTTTTCCGTAATAAGAAGGATTGTATTAGCTTAAAATATCAGGCGCCTCCCGATAAATTTCTTTGTTCGAATTTCGCAAATAAGGAAAGACGTGGCACTTAAAATGTTCATATTTATTTCTCCGTTGAAACGAACTCTTGTTTTCATCCTCTTAACAAGAAAGTAATCTGTCGACCTCGGCCGCGATAACTGGATTTTTATGTAACAAGCCCGAATCGCGCCTACCCTCACCTAGCCCGGGGCTCTTTTAAGAAATCCCCGCATTGTCAGATTCTACTGAGGATTCGGAGTAATATACATTTTCCCGTATTGGAATTACAGCAGTATTTTGCTCATGCAACATAAAATCGGCGTAAAGGCGACGGCCACGAAGGCTCGGCTGGTGAATAACTATCCTTTATTTAGTTCGCTCCTATGTAACAATCCTATGAAAGTTTTATTGTTGACTCTTCGGGCGCCGCTTCATAAACGAAGTACAGTAAAATGTAACGGGGTTACTACCATGCACCTTTGAGCGAAGCAAATTGGTCCTCTTCTCGATATACATTTTCTAGAAATCTAGAAAGAGGCTTACTAAAGGACTTGTGACTCAAATTTGTTCTTGGGCAAAAATGCTAGAAGAAAATTTAATCATTTTTAAAACATTATAATATCATCCTCACAAATACAATTCATACGATTTATTAATGTGATTAATTTGACATCTGTACGATCGATTTTTAAAGTAGAATTTTATAAAAGCGTTAATCTAAATATAATGTGTTATATAATAAAGAAATATAGCTTTATTATAACTCATTGTACAGTAACTCTCTGTATAACTTTTTTAGAAACTTTAAATCAAGATCCAGTGAAATATTTCCGGAATTTCCAACATACGTCGAAATTGAATAACCTCAATCCCAGCACTTAGGAGGGAAAATGATAATACATGCTCCTGGATTCTGACACGTGTATGCATAGCTCTAGTCTTAGTTGCGTTCCCAGCTGCGTAATATCGGTTAACCGCCCGAAATTATACACAAGTGTCGCATATAAGATGGGCCGGTAACACGTATGGCACTAAATTTTAGTTAGAGTCGTTGAGGCAACAGGTGTACGGGATGAGTTCGCCCGAGACGCGTAATTATCGTTCGTACGGCCACTGGTTAAATACAAGAAAAACAAACTTAGTGGTTATACACCTAAAGTTCCGCTAGTTAGTATGTTTATAGTAAGGAGATTATCGTTTTGAACGTAAGAAAATGTTTATATTTACTGAAGAATATGTTGAAGAGATGATTTGATTGTAATTCAACATTTTGTAATAAAGCTTTAACTACTTTTTAAATTCCTGGACAAAGACCTGTGTGTCTCTAT